>CM053147.1:35119228-35309228 GCA_028571685.1 Heterohyrax brucei
GGAGGCATGAAACACCTATACATCATTTTTAATTTAAGCTTAGTTTGTAATAACTAAATTAATGAGAAGGTGAATTTAGGTCCTTAAATAAAAAGTGTTCTGTGGTTCTATTTTTTAATTGCCCTAGGTGGTACAGGAAATGTTAACGTTAGATTACCATTTTAAATCTACTGCAAGGCATGCAACAGGAACACTTTAAAGCCAAAGCCAAAGCCACTGCCATCAAGTAGATTCCAACTCATAGTGACCCTACAGACAGAGTAGAAATGCACCATGGAGTTTCCAAGGAGCACTTGAAAAATTTGACCTGCGAACTTTTTGTTCAGCAGACGTAACACTTAACCACTACAGCACCAGGGCTTTCTAATGAAACTAGAGGCTGAAAAGTGCCAGGGCGGGGGCACCGAAGACTGAGGGCCTGACAGACATTGTTTCAGATCCACCACCCTCAACCCCCACGGAAAACATGACTTCCACATTCTACAAGCCCCAGGTGGTGCTGCTGAGGCAGGGCTCTCAGAGACACCACCGCAGATTTAGTAAACTATAGGCTACAAATGATTCCTCTGTCTTGATAATTAGATTCTAACCAATGATTAAAGAATTAAGCAGGAGGTCAGGGAGGACAGGAAAATAACTTATTTTTGAGCATTCTTCTTTCATATTGCTTGCCAGACAACATCTAGCACTACTTTGTTTTCCTTGAGGGTTGGTGATGGCCTACAAGATTGTGAAGCAGGTGGCATCCTTATCACCTGGATGACCTAGAGATATCAAAGGATTGAAGGAACCCAGTCCCCTTCATCAAGCTCCCTTTGAGTCCCTGCACCATACATAGCCTCTCACTTTGAAAACCCTGACCTTGTCTGACAAAAGTGGACAGGCTTTGAGGATGAGAATGCTCCCTGTTTCCTTGCGTGCTGGCTTACAAATAAGCCTTTGATTGTTTTACCCCCTAACTCCTGTCTCAGAGATTGGCTTTGCAGCAGGTATCATAAACCTGGAGTTTTGACTGGTAACACTAACAACATCTTAGCCAGACATAATCAGTGAATGCATTCATTTTGGTAAAATAACCAACCAGGAAAATTCTTTCCCAATTATATAATTGTTCTAAGGATCAGGGAATTTTATAGAATTAATTGGACAATATTTCATTTTGCCAGGTTAACCACAGCCTTTGGGGAGGCCAAAATGGGTCAACTCTGTGAAAAAACAAAAACAAAAAAGCAAAATGACTGAACTATATAAACATATGGTTATTAGACAGGAGCTAACTACCTTTAGGTTATCATTTATAAATTCTGAAACAGTACTTTCTCATAACTAAAAATCTGGTATTCTCTTATCACTAAACTTAAGCCCCTAGTAGGGGTGACATCTACCTATTTGCATATCTAACTGGTAATACTTGAATTTAATTTCCTATGTAGAAAAATTTTTGATTGCCTAATGACACATTGACATCAAGTAGATTCCAACTCACAGCAACACTACAGACAGAGTAGAATTGCCCCACAGAGTTTCCAAGAAGCACCTGTGGACCTAAACTGCCAGTCTTTTGGTTAGCAGCTGTAGCACTTAACCACTCCACCACTGGGATGTCCTACCACCAATCCTACTTACTCATTGCTGTTGAATCCACTCCAACTCATAACAACTCTATAGGATAGAATAGAACTGCTTCATAGAGTTGCCAGAGAATACCGGGCAGATTTGAACTGCTGACCTTTTTTGGTTAGCACGTGTAGTACTTAACCACTACAGTGCCAGGGTTTCCACAACCAACTGTATATCATAATCAAATCTTATTTTTATTATTAACATGTTCTACTTTTCAATTTTTTAATTGTGCCTTAGGGGAAAGTATGTGAAAGGCTACAGAGCAAGCTAATTTCTCTTACATAAATTTATGTATGTATTATTTTGTGACGTTGATTGTAAGCCCCACAGTGTGACAGCATACCTGCCCCCTTCACTCCAGGTGCTCCATGTTTATTCTACAATTTCCTTTCACTTCCTGCTTTTTCATCCTGTTTTTTGACAGGAGCTCTCCATGTGCCCACACATACTGATTGAGCTAAGAAGCACATTCCTCGTGTGTATTATTTCTCGTTTTGTAGTCCTGTCCAATGTTTGTCTACAGAGTGGACTTCAGGAGTGGTTTCAGGTCTAGGTTAACAGTGTATGTGGGGCCACCGTTTCAGCAGTTTCTCCGGTCTTTGTCAGACCCTACGCCAGGTCTTTCTACATGGATTTGAGTTCTTGTCTATATTGTCCCCTGCTGTGTCCAGGACTCTCTGTTGTGCTCCCTGTCCAGGCAGTCACAGGTGATAGCCAGGTTACTAGCTAGCTGTTCTGCTCTTAAATTGGTAGAGTCTCTCTTTCATGTGGTCCTTTAGTCCTTTGGCCTAATATTTTCCTTATGACTTTGGTTTTCTTTATTGTCATATACTCCAAGTGGAATAGAACCAGTTGTTATACTGTAGATGGCAGGCTGGCAAGCTTTTAAGACCCCCAAATGCCACTCACCAAAGCGGGATGTAGAATATTTTCTCAGTAAACTTCGTTATGCCAGTTGACCTAGATGTCCCCAGAAACTATGGTCCCCAGATCCCAGACCTACCTAGCTCCTCTGTCCCTCAAAATGTTTAGATGTGTCTAGGACATGTCTTAATTTTTGCTTTGGTCCAGTTGTGCTGCCTTCTCCTGTACTGTGTGTTCTCCTTCAGTGAAGTTGGTCCTTGTATACCATCCATCTACTTTGCAATTTCCCTTCCTCCTCCCTACCCACCCTCATAACTATCAAAGAGTGCTTTTTACTGTGTTTAAACCTTTTACTGACTTTTATGATAGTGGTCTTATACTGTACCTGTCCTTTTGTGGCTGACTTATTTCACTTAGTATATTATCCTCCAGGTTCATCCACATTGTGAGGTATTTCACAGATTCATCATTGTTCTTTATCATTACATAATATTCCACTGTTTGTATGTACCATAATGAAGACAGGAGCAACCTAAACGTCCAACAGAAAAATGTACAAACAAATTACCACACTCCACTTTTAAAAAGGAAAATATGGGAGGTGATCAGAGCATTGACTGTGAAGGAAGATAAAGAACATGAGTACTGATTTAGCAGAAAGGAGAATTATGTGTAAAAAAGCACCATTTGGGGGTCAGTTCTACCCTGGCCCCTAGGGTTGCCATGAGTTGAATCTGACTCAACGGCACTTGGCTTGGCAAGAATCTCTGGTTCATTCCTTCAATTTACTTATGGCATTGTCTTAGTCATTGTGCAAGGTCTGGGGTTACAATGATGAGGTAAAGCATATATCATCTCCTGTCATGCAGCTTGCAGTCTCCTGAAGGATCATCATTTCAATGCTCACATAAACAAATGCAAAATTATAGATCTAAGAATTCTAAAAGAGAGAAGGATATATATCAGATTTGACAATTAAGTCAACAAACTTAATTGTTCTAAGTGCTACACACCTCACTGCTGAATATCACTAAAGTGACCTTTGAAACACTCCTCTTGAGAAGCTATGTACTGATGTCAGTGTCTAGTCCACCCTCCAGAGCAATTTTGCAGCTCTTCCTGGAATGGTCATTGCACACAGCGGCACAGAGGAAAGTTAGCAAACTTTATTGTATAGTCATCTGTGAGGGAATTTTTTAGCCAGTAAGCAAATAAATGTATTGGAACCCCACCCCCAACACACCTCATCTGACCCCTAATGCCTTTTTAACTTACCTGAAGATAAAAGGACCACTGAAAGGAAAGCATTTTGATGACATTCGAGTCATCCAGGGTAATGTCCATCAGCTCTGATGGACATTCCAGAAAAAGAGTTCCAAAATTGCTTTGAAGAATGGACTAGGTGGTAGCGTCAGTGCATAATGTCCCAAGGTGAGTCCTTCAAAAGTGCCTATAGTGATATTCAACAACCAAGTATGTAGCCGTTTTTCTTGGATGAGTTCACCAACTTAATTGGCAGTCTGCTTGTATATATATCTTTATCTGTATATTATATATAATGTATACTATATGAATATACATAGTATAGTATATGACAAATATAGTATAGTATATAGCAAATAAATCTGACCTAGACTGATAGGAAATATTTTTATGAGGACATTAAGCTTGAGTTAGCATATAAAATTAAGTAGGGATACACAGGGCAAGATTGTTGGATAGAAAACAGAGCCTTCCAAGAAGGGAAATAGCATATGCAAATTCCTTTTAATGCAGTAAACACTGATGAAGGCTTTTTCAGACTACAGGAGGTGGACAAAAAGAGATGAGACTCAAGATATGGCTTGGGAGACAGGCAGGAATCACATCAGTTAGGGTGTTATGGACTATGTGAAGGACTTCAGCCTTTATTCTAAGACCAGTAGAAATCCAGTAAGCACTAATTACATATTTACATATATTAGTTACTGCATCAGCCAGATTCTACCACCTGCTTGTCTGTTGCATTGTGCTGGCTTGCATGTTGCTATAATGTTGAAAGCTATGCCACCATGTCTGGGCACTTAAGAGCTGTCAAGCTGCCATCTGAGGTTACAGCAAATGGTCCCAACTTAGCAGATGATCACCGAGGACCAAAATGACATGGGAAAAAGAGAACCCAGAAGACAGAGAGACCCACATGAGTAGATGACTACATTGATTTGTAACTGGAAGAACCAGATGGTGTCCAACCACCACCAATGATAGTTGTGATGGAGCTCGCAAAGTTGAGTCTCACTGGCAACACAAGACTAAAAAGGGGTTTATCCTGACATCTCCATTAAAAGACCACAATTGATGGTCCATCGCCCTCGGAGTTCCCCTGGGAGCATGGCCCCATGGCCCAGATGCTGCCCTTGTCCATAAACCATAATGGAGGTCAACTCTCGGATAGGAATGGATTGGACTTGGTGACACACTGTGACCATAACATTTGTGCACTTTATGGTTCCATGCATCTATAGGATGTCATCCTGCTGACCTCTTACTGGAAGAAGGGGAGTGGCTGGAGAGGAGGGAATAGGAGATTGTTGAGAGGATAAGAGTGTGCTGTCACTGGGCAGGGAGAGCAGTGGGAGCTGCATATAGACGGGCATGCAATTTATATGGGAATGTACATTTTTGTTCAATCATGATTAAAAAAACATTAAAAAGCTGTCCATGAGTCAGATCCAACTCGAAGGCACTTGGCTTAGCTGGCATCCCACGAATATTTCAAGTACTAGCGGGGTCCCCCATAGCAGACAGGTTTCAGCAGAGCTTCCAAACAAAGACAGACTAGGAAGAAGGGGCTCATGATCTACCTCCGAAAACTAGTCAATGAAAACATAACAGATAACAGCAGGATATTACCAAGTAGAGTGTTGGAAAATGAGATCCCTAGGTCAGAAGGCACTGCATAATAGCTGCAACAGTGGACTCAAACATATCAATGCCCTTGAAGATGATGCGGGATTAGGCAATGATGGGGACAAGAAAATCTTGGTGGTATAGTGGCTGAGTGCTGTGGTTGCTACCGAAAGCTCAGCAGTTGGAATTCACCAAGCACTCGTTGGAAACTCTCTGGGGGCACTTCTGCTCTATCCTGCAGGGTTAGCATGAGTTCAAATTGAATTGATGGTGATGCATTTGATTTCTTTCTTTTTCTTTTTCTTTTTTAGCTTTTAACAACAACAAACAGGCTAAGTTACTACAACAAAGGAGCTTCAGTGCAATGATTCAGACAAGGCTGAAGCTGACTTCTGTCTCAGGAGAGAACGGCAGCTGTATGCCAAAGGCTCATCCACTGATTCAAACTGGTAGATCACTGTCACTATTACCATATGGTTTCTTTAGTTCATCCAGATCCTTATTTCTAATGAGTGAAAAGCAATGAAGGGAAAGTTCACAGTAAAGGTCTTAATCATTAATGAGTTACATACAGTCCTTTCTCTCATATCCTATTGGCTTGAACCAAATCATGAGTAAACTACTAATTTTCTGTACAGATTTCTTTCTTTTCAAACTGCTTAATGGTTGTTATATAAGCATTTAAATAGTAATAGATAAAAGCAGGAAGGACATAACAAGCATTTAAAAGATGTTCTGAAGCCCGACTTAAAAACAGGTGACATAGATATAAATTAATCAGAAGATACAGCAATACTCAGGTGTTGACAGACCCAATAATTTAAAATATCCTTTTGAAGAAAGCCTTCACTGTCAGGGGTGATTAAAGTTCAGTCATCATCTTTTACACACAACTTAGGAAAATGTGCACCTAAGACTGGCATGTCTGTGAAACTTTTACATAGAAATAATCGTCAACAAGATTTAGCAATCAGATAGAAAATGGAACAGGAATAGAGGAAAGATGACAAGTTTCTTATTGTTTTGACTGAAGGATGTCTTGGTTCCAGTGAAAGCAGACTTGGAAAAAAGATAACAAATTCAGTTCACTCACTAATTCAATAAACAACTTCCAGGTCTCTCTGCTGAGTTGCTAGAAATACAAAGATGAAAAAGACACAAATTCTATTGACATGTAATTAATTGTGATAAAGAATATGTGCATGATACAGTGGCTACACAAAATAGAGAGCAATAAAGTGGATTACAGAAATTTATTTTACGAGGAAGAGGACACGGTTAACTTGGGTCACAAAATAGGAATTTCAGTTTACCCAAAGAATACTGAGAAATCATTTTGTTTAGAGATAATTTCATGTGTTAAATTGTAGAGATTAGAGGCATGCAGTATAATTTATTTATCCGGAACATATTTATTGTGTGCTTTCATGGATTGAGCCGTGTCCCTCCAAAAAATGTGTATAGCTACGTGGCTGGGCCATGATTCCCAATATTTTGTGATTGTTCACCATTTTGTGATTTTCTATGCTTTTTGCTAGAGGATTCAGGTGGACTGCAAATTGCTTCATAAGATCACTTCCCTGCTCCACCATAAAGGGAATTTCTCTGAAGTGCAACATGCACCACCCTTTATCGTTTCATCCTACAAGAGATAAAAGGAAAGGGAAGCAAGCAGAGAATTGGGAACCTCATAGCATCGAAAAAGCAACATTAGGAGTGCATCTTTTACAGACCTGATGTTCCTGTACCAAGATGCTCCCTGGACAAAGACTGATATAACACAAGGACTTTCCTCCAGAGCTGACAAGGGGGAAACCTTCCCCTGGAGTGGACATCCTGAATTTGGACTTGTTGCCTACAGGACTGTGTAAGAATAAGCTTTCCTTTGTTAAATCCATCCACTTTGTGATGTTTCTGTTAGAGTAGCATTAGCTGACTAAAACAAATGCCTACTAAGAGCTCAGCATTATTCTAGCATCTGGAGATACAACATATCAGTAAAATTTTTTTTTTTTTTAGTTTCTTTTTAGGGAACTTATACAGTTTGTAAAAATGGAATAAGCAAATAAACTTAAAAAATGCTAGTCAAATAGAAGTGTCATGGAGAAAAAGAAAATATGACAAGGAAAGGGTACTTGGTGTGGGTGAACAGAATGATGGCATTGTTAAGAAGGACGTATGGAATAAGTGTAATTGATAAGACTATGTTCGAGTGGAATAAATTGAGGAATGAAGCTGTGTAGCTGTTGTGTATATGTAAGCAGGGGTAGATGTTTCTGGAAGAGAAAACAGTAAATACAAAGCTTATTTATTTATTTTATGCATGCAGGGAATACAAAAACAATCTCACTGTAGTAGAATGAACAGGGGTGTGACAACGGAAGAAAAAAGAGCAAATAGGGTCCGTAGGAACCGCATCACATATGGCCTTTGGGTAATTACTGAAGCTTTGGCTTGCACTGTGAGTAAAATGGATGGCAAAATGATTAAATTTAGGCTTCTGTGTTGACAGAACATGGCAGAGTAAAGGGCAGACACACAGAATCCAGTTAGAAGGCTACTTGAGTAACCCAGTATGACTCATCTGATAAACTGCACTTTGAAATGCATGAAAAAGAAGCGGTAGGAGAAGAACTTAGAAGATAGGCCAAGTAACAATGATTCTTACATGCCATGCAAAAGATTAGAACTTTGTGATGTGCCATAAGGAACTCTTCGAGGATCTGAAATAAGGACATAATTTTATCAGCTGTCTCCAGAGTCAAATTAATCCTAGTCCTGGAACACCATATGCATTCTTAATTTTTCTGTTTCTTTTTTTTATCAGCTTCATTTTCTACACCTATTCTTTTTGCTGCTAAGAAACATAGCTATGAACAACCCCTAACCTTGCATATTACACTTCAACAGTTATGGCAATTGACCTCCATCTCTTAAAATTAGATGAAGAGAAAAACACAGGTTAGGATCTGGTTGGCCTCACACTGGACAGTATGGTCTTGTAATGGGGTGTATCCATTAGAGGTATATGTGTTTAGAACTCTGCTTCTTCAAAGGATGTTGTCAGCTGGAAATAAGAAGAATAAGACATATAAATTACAAAACATAACTTTTAAGAAAATCATCAGAGACTTGATGGATAGGGTAACAGAAACAGAACAAAACAAACAAACAAACAAACAAACAAGAAACCTGCCTAAACCCACTAGATTCAAGTTGATTCCAACTCGGAGAAATCCTATAGGATGGAGTAGAACTGACCCACAGGGTTTCTAAGAAGTGCCTGGTAGATTTGAAGAGCCATCCGTTTGGTTAGCTGCCATAGGTCTTAAACTCTATACCACCATGGCTTCTGTGGGACAACCAAGTGGCCTGAAATTTAAGGAGGAATAGGACCTTTCATAGAGAAAGGGGATGCATAGAGGGTGTCTTTGATATACAGAGCATGGAAGAATGATGACAGTGAACCTAAAAAGTGGTTAAGTAGAAATCACTTAAATGTTTATAAATTTTTTAAGGTTAAATATTGTATGGAGTGGCAGCATAGAACTCTATAGAGTCCTTGACACGAGGGAAGTTTGCATGCCCTGGTACTCTGTCTGTGAACCTCCAGTAAGTACTCATGATAAAGACTGAAAGTAGGCCAGGAAACCGTAGAGAGCCTCCCTCCATACTGCAGCCTTTGGGATGGATCTTCTACTGCTTCAGGAAAGACAAAAAAACTCAACTCCTATCCAGCAACTTCTGCTGAACAGAGCCAAAGGCTTAAGCCTTAGGGAGATGAACAATAAACTCTGCAGCTGGGAGACAGATACATAACAAATAAAATACATAGTTTTAGGTGATAAGCCAGAAACTGTTTGGAAACCTTGGTGGTGTAGTGGTTAAAGTGTTATGGCTACTAATCAAAACTGCCAGGCACTCCTTGGAAACCTATGGGGCAGTTCTATTCTGTCTATAAGGTCAAGATGAGTCAGCATTGACTTAATGGCAGTGGGTTTGTATTATTACTATTATTTTGGTCCTAGACCCAGGCTCTTAAACCACTAACGTAAGATGCATCTTGCTTCTCTTGCTCATAAAATTCACAGATACAAGGCAGAATTTGGCTGCCAAGGAAAGAGGTTCATGAAGGCTGAGCAATCCTCACCCTGTGTCCTATGTAAAAATAATATGACAGACTGTGCCAGGACAAAGGAGAAGAGACCCTAGCCTATCAGCCTAGCAATAAACGGAAACAAGGACGAGCACTTACTACTGAGGAATGGGGAGTAAGAGACAGAGAGATACATTTTCTCGGGTGCAGGCACGAATGCATACATAAAACCTAAGTGGAGGCACTAATACTGAGAAAGAACACTTGTGCCCCCAGCCCCACCCTAAGTGCAACACAGTGGCAGCACACAGTTAAAAGAATTTAAAGCCTGTGGTACCCAGAAGTGACCATACCAAACTGACTCACTGATGTTGAGTCAATTCCAACTCTTAGCAACCACATAGGGGTTTCTAAGGCTGCAAATATTACCCAAGTAGACTGTCAACATCTATCTCTTGCAGAATTGCTGGTTGTTTTTAATTACCAAACTTTCAGTTAGTAGTCTACCATAACCACAGCTATGCCAAAAACCAAATACTGTTGGATTGACTCAATTATCCACACGATTGGCTTGATAGAAGAAAGCATGACCACTTCCAGGTGTGATAGCTGTTTGCCTCACTCTTGACCGTACTAAATACAACATCCTGCATTCAATGAAAAATCGTCACACATACAAAAAGTAAGAAATAAACACATTCTTGTTAAGAGACAAAGTAGTCAACAGAACCTGACTTGGAAGTGCCCATGTATTTCAAAAAGGAATTCACAATAACTACGATTAATATATTTAAAAAATTAAATGGAGAAATGGGCAATATGTATAAACACGGATGGAAGCTGTTAATAATGGTCAAATAGAGAATTCAAAAGAATACACAAACCCTGATGTCAGAGAAAAACAATACATTTTACCCCAGTAGTCTTCAAACAACTGAGAAATGAATCAGTTTAAGGATAAAACCCAAAACACCAAACCTAGTGTTGTCAAGTTGATGACGACTCATAACAACCCTATACGACAGAGTAGAACTGCTCCATAGAGTTTCCAAGGAGTGCCTGGAGGATGTGAGCTGCTGACACTTTGATTAGTAATCTTGGCACTTAGCCACTATGTCAGCAAGGTTTCCACTATAAGGAATGGTCAACAGAAATTGCTCACATTGGAGCAAAATGGGGAGCATTGGTGACATGGTGCTTAAGTGCTCAGGTGTTAACAGAATGGTCTGTGATTTGAGTCTATAATCTGCTTCTGTGGAAGGAAGATGTGGCGGTCTGCTTCCATAAAGGCTGCAGCCTTAAAAATCCTGTGGGTGAGTTCTGCTCTGTCCTATAGAATCACCGTGAGCTGGAATCAACTTAACAGCAGTGGGTTTCTGATTTGGGTATGGGAAGGGGGGGAATAGAGTCAATAAACAAAACATAATAGCCAAGAATTTAGGTATAGTTTTAAATAATCTAACACATACATAATTGAAGTCCAAGAAGAAGGAAACAGACACAAGGAAAAATGGAGGTAGAGAGAGATGAAGTATAAAAGATCAGAGGAGAAAAAATCCATGACCCATATTGCCAAGAATTTCCCTAAAATAATGAAAGACATAAAACCACACATCCAAAAAACTTGAGACCCTCGGGCATGATAGATACCATGGAAAACTGCTCACATAGAGTCTCTGCGGAGTGCAAATGGGTAAGCACTCGACTGTGAGCTGAAATGTTAGCTGTTCAAACCCATCCAGGGTTGCTTCAGAAAATAGGCATGGTGATCTGGTTTAAAGAGGTCACAGCCTTGAAATGCCTATGGAGAAGATATATGTTTGCACATACAGGGTTGGCATAACATATTTACAACAATGACCAAAAAAAGAAAAAAAAAAGAGAACAACTTCTGAACCTGCTTGTGTACAACCAAACATCTCGTGGGATTCATCTCTTGATTTAGAGGGTTAGGGTCATGTTTTCATGAGTCATCCTAGTTGACTGGCCTAATATTATGTTTAGCCCTTATATTCTACTTCCTGGTTCATGGCATAGCTCCTGGGCTCCTAAAAACTTGCAAGCAGTTATTCAAATCACAACAATTGGTTCTATTCCCCTGGAGCAACAGAGGAAGGAGAGTCACAAAAAGGAGGAGGAAATGAAATGTGTGGCCAATTCCATCCATGAAAACCTGCTTCCTTTGTCATAGACTTAGAAGAACTAGCTTATACCTTTCTACTGTTACTGAACATTTTGATCAAATATTTTATTCAGGAATTCTGATCAAAATGAGCGAAATGCGAAACACAATTTTGAATTTTCATGGACTCCAGACTTTCTGGAGCTATGGAAGCTGGGATGAACCCCTGAAACTTTTGCCCTGATAAAATCTTTAAACCAAAAATATCCCTTGAAGTATTCTTGAAACCAGACAACAGTTTAATGTAAAGAATAAAAAAGATCTTCCTTGAGCAATATGCTCCTTTAAGAACTCTCTGTAGGGGGTCAAATTGACAACAGCACTTTGAAAGATTAAACAACAACCTTAGAAGGCACTGAATTTATGTTCTTCTTGTTCTTAGGTGCCATCAAGTCAGTTCCGACTTATGGTGACACTATGCGCAACAGAATGGAACACTGCCTGGTCCTGAGCCGTGCCAACAATCATTTTGATACTTGAGTCCCATTGTTGCAGCTACTGTGAATCCATTTCATTAAGGGCTGTCCTGAACCTCTACTTTACCAACCACGATGTCCTATCTCAGTGACTGTCCTCTTCTGAGAACATGTCTAGAGTATGTAAGAGACAGGAGCTATTCGTTCTTTTGGTAGTCCATGATACATTCAATATTCTTCTCCAACACCACGATTCAAAGGCATTAGCTCTTCTTCTGTCTTCCTTATTCATCGTCTAGCTTTTATATGTATAGCACGCAACTGAAAACACAGGACTTCAGTCAGGCATACCTTAGTCTTCAAGGTGACATATTTGCTTTCAACACTGTAAAGACTTTGTTTTGTAGCAGCAGCACCAGCAGCAGATTTGCCCCATGCAATGAAACTTTTGGTTCTTGACTTCTGCTTTCATGGCTGTTAATTGTAGATTCAAATAAAATAAAATCCATGACAACCATGACAACTTTGAATTTATGTTAATAGGGAGAAGCAACTTAGAAAAGTAGAATGAGATATCAATACTCTAATCTTCTGCTACAAAAATCCAGAAAAAGAAGAATGTATTTCTGTATGAAGGGAGGTCATTGACCTTTTCTAAACATTAGCCTTTTTTAATCAAACCTCCAGATTACAAAATTCTAAGCTAAAGATAAGGACTGACCCAAGTATTAAATTTAGAAGATACAGTCTGGGAGTAGTATACATTCAACTATTTCTTTGTAGCCTCTGTATCTGTATTTCTTAATACTGAACAAATAATGACCTTGAGAAGGTGAAGTATTATAAGCCATTAAGGAAAAAGGTCTGTAAAATTACATAGCTGTTCTTAAACACAATCAGAAAACAGGTTTTTCAGAAATGATATACACCATAATTTGGGTAGAAAAATAGTTTTTAGTTAAGTCATAGTTACTGACACATCAAAATTAGAAAAATAGTTTAAGTTAAGTCAAAATTAGACAAATAGTTTTAGTTAATCAAAATTAGAAAAAGTTTTAGTTAAGTCATAGTTAATGACAAATCAAAATTAATTCTGATAGTTCTGACCTTTCATTATCCAGATAATTGAGACCTAATAGTATGTACATTTAGAATAAGTCCAAGAATAGGCTAAAATTCCATCATGTAAGAAAGTTTCAAAATGTGAAGACAGTTTGTTATCATGTTTACCTCCACACAGGCAAAGGGACAAGCAACAGTGAGACTGTGAGGAGGAGTTGGCGATCCAAGGGTTAACCCAGGCACAACAGAGAAGAGACCTATGTAAGGAAACAGCAGAAGCATAAGCTATAAGTGTTATGTAGCCAGATGACAGCAAGCTTTGAATTCTTCTGTGTTATTCTGCAGTTTATAAGAGTTAAAACCTATTTTAACAAAAGCAGCATTTTATAATGAACAGAGCTGTTGTGTAAGTTACCTGCAATGTGTGGAAAATGGAAAATGGAGTATTTGGATATTATTATTTTTTATAAACTGGAAATAGAGTACAGAAGGTAATACTGGTGATGCAGATAGCTAACCACTACACCACCAGGGTTTCTGTTAATTATTAGCTATCACTTTTTTTTTTATTATTTAACATAACTGAGTAAAAATATACATTCACATGTAAATTTACATGCCCCCCTATATGCAGCTTCCACTGCTCTCCCTGTCGGCTGACTGCACAATATTCCTCTCTGCTCCACACATGTCTCATCCTCCCAACAGTCTCCTTTCCCCTCCTCTCCGTCCACTCCCCTTCCTCCAGCCAGAGGTCAGCAAGATGATATCCTATAGATGTATAGAACCATAAAGTGCTTCCAACATATGGTTACTCTGCATTGCCAAGTCCATTCCATTCCTGTCCAAAGAGTGGACCTTTGTTATAATTTATGGGAAAGGGCAGCATCAGGGCAGGGGGCCATGCTCTCAGAGGAACCCCAAAACCGCTGGACCATCAATTGAGGTCTTTTAGTGGAGATCTCATGATGCACCTCTTTTTATTCTTGTGTTGCCAGTGAGGCTCCCCTCTGTGAGCTCCGTCATGGCTATCACTGGTGGTGGCCGGACACCATCCAGTTCTTCCGGTCCCAGGTCGATGTAGGCACCCACTCTTGTGGGTCTCTCTGTCTTCTCGGTTGTCTTTACCGCATGCCATTTTGGCCCTCGGTGAGCATCCATTCCTGCTGAGTTGGGACCATTTGCTGTGTCCTCGGATGGCAGCTTGGCAGCTTTTAAGACCCCAGATGCCACTCACCAATGTGGGGTGCAGAGAGCTCTCTTAGCAAAACGCTAGTTGTGCCAATTGGCCTGGAATTCGCCTAAGAGCATGGTCCCCCGCCCCCTGCCCCAGCTACTCTATCCTTGCAGTATTGAGTTAAGATGGAAGGAGTACTCAAGTTATGCTGAAGTCCACTTAATGTTGTTCTTGTTCCTAACGTGTGCTGTCACCGCTTTCTCCCAACTAGATTTCTAGTAACTACCTAAACTAAACCCTCCCCCCCTTGCCCTCCCTCCCTCCCTACCCTCCCTTGCAGCTGTCAAAGAGTCTTTTCTTCTATACACAAGTCTGTTCCTGAGATCTTATCGTAGAGGTCTCATACAGTATTTGTCCTTTTGTCGCTGACTACTCTCACTCAACATAATGTCTTCCAGTTGAAACCAGGTTAGGGGATGTTTCCTGGAATCATCGTTATCCTTTATCATTGCGTAGTGCTCCATTGAGTATATGTACCACAGTTTACCTATCCATTCTTCTATTGTTGGGCATCTAGGCTGATTCCACCTTTTTGCTATTGTGGACTGTGCCACGATAAACATTCTGGTGCATATGTCCGTTGGTGTGAAAGGCCTTGAATCTGTAGGATATATTCCAAGTAGTGGAATTACTGGGTCAAATGGTATATCAATATCCATTTTTTTAAGGAAGCGCCAGATCGCCTTCCAAAGAGGCTGGACCATTTTACAACCCCACCAACAGTGCAGGACGGTTCCACTTTCTCCACAGCCTCTCCAGCACTTGTTGTTTTGTGTTTTCTGGATCATGGCCAATCTTGTTGGGGTGAGATGGTATCTCATTGTTGTCTGGATTTGAATTTCTTTAATAGCTAAAGATCTTGAACATGTCTGCATGTGTTTTTTGGCTGCCTGGATCTCCTCTTTAGTGAAGTATCTGTCCATCTCCTTTGCCCATTGCTTAATTGGATGGTTTATCTTCTTCTTATTGATATTTTGTAGTATCTTATAGATTATGGAGATCAGGCGTTGATCTGACATAGAGTTGCCAAATATTTTTTCCCACTCTGTGGGTGTTCTTTTAATTCTATTAATAAAGTCTTTGGATGAGCAAAAGTGTTTGATTCTTAATAGTTCCCATTTATCTACTTTCTCTTCTGTTGATTGAGGTTTCTTTGACAGATTTTGGAGTCTGTCCTCATTGTGTATTAAAACTTCCATTGTTGTTCCTACCTTTTCTTGGATGAGCTTTATCGTTTTAGGTTTGATATTTAGGTCTTTTATCCAGTTGGAGTTGGTTTTTGTATAAGGTGTAAGATATGGATCTTGATTCAGTTTATTGCAGATGGATAACCAATTTTGCCAGCATCATTTGTTGAAGATGCTGTTTTTACCCCAGTTTAATGTCTTAGGGCCTTTGTCGAATATCAGCTGTTCATAGGCAGATGGTGTCATCTCTGGGGTCTCAATTCTGTTCCATTGATCAGTCTGTCTGTTCTTGTACCAGTACCAGGTTGTCTTGACCACTGTGGCAGTGTAGTATGTTCTAAGGTCGGGTAATGAGAGGCCTCCCAGTGTGTTCTTCTTCTTTAGTAGTACCTTACTTATCCGGGGCTTCTTCCCTTTCCAAACAAAATTGGTGATTTGTTTCTCCATCGCATTAAAAAATGATGCTGGAACTTGTATTGGGATTGCATTATATAAATAAATTGCTTTGAGTAAAATAGACATTTTCACAATGTTAAGTCTTCCTATCCATGAGCAGGGTAGGTTTTTCCATTTATCTAAGTCTCTCTTAGTTTCTTGTAGTAAGGGCTTGTAGTTCTCTTTGTAAAGGTCTGTTGTTTCTCTGGTTAGATTAATTCCTAGGTACTTTATCTTCTTAGGGGCTATCACAAATGGTATAGATTTGATAATTTCCTCCTTAACAGTCTCGTTGTTGGTATAAAGGAATCCTACTGATTTACTTATGTTTATCTTGTATCCTGAGACTTTGCTGAACTCTTCTATCAGTTTGAGTAACTTACTTATAGATTCCTTGGGGTTCTCTGCATATACAATCATATCATCTGCGAACAGGGAGATTTTAACTTCCTCTTTGCCGATGCAGATGCCCTTTATTTGTTCGTCTTGTCTAATTGCTCTGGCTAGAACTTTTAGCACAATGTTGAATAGGAGAGGTGACAGTGGGCATCCTTGTCTAGTTCCTGATCTCAGGGGAAAGTCTTTCAGTCTCTCTCCATTCAGGATGATGGGGGCAATTGGCTTTGTATAAATGGCCCTTATTGTGTTGAGGAATTTGCCGTCTATGCCCATTTTGCTAAGAGTTTTTAGCATGAATGGGTGTTGGACTTTATCAAATGCCTTTTCGGCATCAATGGACAAAATCAGGTGATCTTTGTCTTTTGTGTTATTTATTTGGTTAATCACATTAATTGTTTTCCTGATGTTGAACCAGCCTTGCATCCCTGGTATGAATCCCACTTGGTCATGATGGATTATTTTCTTGATATGTTGTTGTATTCTGTTGGCAAGAATTTTGTTGAAGATTTTTGCATCTAAGTTCATGAGTGATATCGGTCTGTAGTTCTCTGTCTTTGTTGGATCTTTCCCTGGCTTAGGTATCAGGGTTATGCTGGCTTCATAGAATGAGTTTGGGAGTACTTCATCCCTTTCTATACTGTGAAATAGTTTCAATAGTATTGGGGATAACTCTTCTCTAAATGCTTGGTAGAATTCTGCCGTGAAGCCATCTGGGCCCGGACTTTTTTTGGGTTGGCAGTGTTTTGATGACCTTTTCAATCTCTTCCTTTGTGATGGGTTTATTAAGTTGTTCTGCATCACGTTGTGATAATTTGGGTAGGTGGTATGAGTCAAGGAATTGGTCCATTTCCCCTAGGTTTTCAAATTTGTTAGAGTACAGTCTTTCATAGTATTCTGTTATGATGGTTTTGATTTCTGTTGGATCTGTGGTGACAACTCCCTTCTCATTTCTAATTTGGGTTATTTGTTTCCTTTTCCTGCTTTTCTTTAGTAAGTTTAGCCAGTGGTTTATCAATTTTGTTGATCTTTTCAAAAAACCAGCTTTTGATCTTTTCAATTTTTTCAATTGTTTTTCTATTCTCTAATTCATTTAGCTCTGCTCTAATCTTTATGATCTCCTTTCTTCCGGTGCCCGAGGGGTTCCTCTGTTGTTCTCTTTCTACTTGTTCAAGCTGTAGAGTTAGTTCCTTGACTTGGTTTCTTTCTTCCTTCCCGATGTGTGCATTTATGGAGATAAACAGACCTCTGAGCACTGCTTTGGCTGTACCCCATAGGTTCTGGTAGGAAGTGTTTTCGTTCTCACTGGAATCCATGAATTTCTTTAATTGATCCCTGATTTCCTCTATAACCCATGTTTTTCTGAGCAAGATGTTGTTCAGTTTCCAAGAGTTCCACTTTCTATCTCTGTTTTTTCTGCTATTGATTTCAACTTTGATGGCTTTATGATCTGAGAAGATGCTTTGCAATAATTCAATGGTATGGATTTTGCTGAGCATTGCATTATGGCCTATCACGTGGTCAATTCTGGAAAATGTTCCATGTGCACTGGAGAAGAAGGTGTAGTTGTCTGCTGATGGGTGGAAAGTTCTGTATGTATCAATGAGGTTTAGTTGGATAATTGTGTCAATGAGGTCTTCTGTATCTTTACTGAGCTTTTTTCTAGATGACCTGTCTAGTAATGAGAGTGGAGTATTAAAGTCTCCCACTATTATTGTGGAGTCATCTAACTCTCTTTTGAGCATAGTCAGTGTTTCTTCGACATATTTAGGTGCTCTGACATTATGTGCATAAATGTTTAATATAGTTAAGTCTTGCTTGTGTACTGAACCTTTCAGCAGTAAATAGTGTCCATCTTTGTCCACGATGGTGGATTTGACATTAAAGTTGATTTTGTCTGAGATTAGAATTGCCACCCCTGCTCTTCTTTGTTCATTGTTAGCTTGATATATATTCTTCCAACCTTTAATTTTCAGTTTGTTCCTGTCTTTAGGTCTCAAGTGAGTTTCTTGTAGACGACATATGGATGGGTCGTGTCTTTTGATCCAAGATGACACTCGGTGTCTCTTTACTGGAGCATTCAGTCCATTCACATTCAATGTAATTATTGATAGGTATGTGTTCACTGCTGCCATTGTGATATGTTTATTTTTATGTTGATGTTTTCTCTGTTGTTCTTATTATTCTGTTCTGAGACACTCTTTTTTGTCAGTTGATTTTTCACCTTTTTCAGAGCTGGTTTTATAGTTGTTGAGACTCGTGTGTTAGATTTCTTGAAATGGTATAATACATCTTTGTTGTGCTTTACAGCTGCCCCTATGAACCCCCTTAATAAACTATTTATAAACCCAATTTTAATTACTACCAGTCTGGTCATCTTCCTCTCCATCTGGAAGGACTATAACGACTGCAGTACATCCCTCTTTTATTATGATGACACCATAGTTTTCATGATGATCACTGGATTGCTTCTTTCCAAATCAAAGCTGTGATTTACTTTGGAGCCTTCCCAAAATGAGTATTGAGTATTGTGTTGTTCTAAAATATAAAGTTAGTGTTTTCGTTCTTCTAAGCCAAAGCCAAGAACTTCTTTCAGTATTTCTTGTAGTTTGGGTTTGGTTTTTACAAAGTCTCTGAGTTTCTGTTTATCTGGAAATGTCTTAATTTCATTTTCATGTTTGAAAGACAGTTTTGCAGGATATATAATTCTTGGTTGGAAGTTCTTCTCCTTCAAGACTTTGAATGTGTCATGCCACTGTCTCCATGCCAGCATGGTTTCTGCTGAGAAATCTGACGAGAGCCTACAGGGTTTCCCTCTGAATGTTAGCTTTGCCTTGAGTCTTGCTGCCTTTAAGAGTTGCTGCTTATGTTTCATTTTGTTAAGCTTGATTATAATATGTCTTGGAGTCTTTCTTTTGAGATCTATATTGGGAGGCGTACGATATGCATCTGAGATGTCTATATTCTCTTCCTTCATGATTTCTGGGAAGTTTTCTTTTAGCAGCTCAGCAACAATACTCTCTGTGTTCTCAGATGTCTCACCCTGTTCAGGGACTCCAATTAATCGAAGGTTGTTCCTCTTAATAGAGTCCCACATGCTTCTTAATGTTTCTTCAATTTTCTTTTTCTTTTCTCTGATTTCTGCTCATAGACACTGGCATCAGTAGCTCTGTCTTCCAAGTCAGAAATTCTTTTTTCCATTTGTTCCATTCTGTTTTCTTGGCTTTGCATGGAAGCTTCTATGTCTTTGATTTTCTTCTTGATCTGTTGGATTTCAGAGTACTGGTGTTCCATCAGATCGAACAACTTGCTTAATTTTTCATTTTGTTCTGCTGCATTTTGTATAAGGTCTAGAAGGGCCCTGTATATAATCAATTTGTATTCACTTCCTGATGCTTTCATAAAAGTTTCTTCATCTGGAAAACTCCTTGGTTGCTTTGTTTGGGAGCCTTCTGAAGCCATGAGTGATTGCTTGTATGCCACAATTGTCTGTTGCTTTTTGGGTCCCATGTGAGTATATAGAGGCTGGAAGAGGTACTGTGAGGATGGATTGCAAATGTTTCTCTAGGCTGTCTTCCAATGTAAAGCAAAAGGTATCTGACCAGTTCACAAGTCAGTTAGGTTTTCAGGTGTAGAGGTCCCTCTTCTCATCTGACACTGTATCCAACCCCAGATGATAACAAACTAGTTCAGAATACAGCACTGCTAGTGCCCTGGTGGCCTCTGCTGACAGGGCCTAGTCTTATCCAACACTGCGTCGAGTACTGGTTTTGTGATAGAAAAGCGCTCTCTTGTGGGCAGGCTCTGGCTCCCAAGCTAAGAATTAGGTCCAGCTGCGGCCACCGTACCCAAGATGGCGTCCTCCACACAGGCAGCAGACAGGGGGGCTAAAGATGCCCAGAGGCAGCGATTCCTCTGCTTCTGTTGCAGGGCCCCCAATGTAGGCAGCACTATGCAAAATCACTACTTTTCTGACGGAGAAGCGCTGTCCCGTTTGCAAGCGCTGACTCCCAGGCTAAGAACAAGGTCCTGCTAAAATCTCGGTACCAACATGGCGTCCCGCACCCTGACCATGGAGTTCCGCACAAACCCCACTGAGGCAGCTACAAAACGAAAGGCTCAAAGTGTCTAGATTAACAGAGTCCCGAGCCTGGCTCTCAGAACATAGGAATTTCGCCTGCCCATCCCCCCAGCAGCGTGTCTGAGTCCAGCCGCCGGGCAAGGCCCAGCTCCGCCCGCCAGCCGAGACAGAGGGAAAAAAAGTCAGAATGGTGCGTTTACCTTCCGTCCGTGAGAGCCGGGGCTACCCAGGAGCGGGAGTCAGCGAAAGAGAGGAGATTTTTCGCTGAGTGGTATGAAGTCCCAATTAACAGCTCTGTGCCGTGTCCTGAGGCTGATTAGGTGCTCAGAAGGCTCTGTTTGATTGTCAATTCAGGTCTTGGTTTCCAGAGGGGTAGAAGGAGACGTGTCCTTAGTCCGCCATCTTGACTCCGCCCCCAGCTATCACTTTTAAGAATTTCCTGTGTTCAAAGATCTGGGCTAAAAGTTTACATTTATTACTTTTCTTTATCATCTCAGAAATCCCATTAGGAAAATAAGCACAAGACAGTGAATTGGTCATTTTGGAATCTGAGGCTTAGATAAGTGAAATACTTACTCAGTGCTCTTTACACATGAGGTGCTGGAATAAATGTACAAATTGAAATCTTTCTTCATGCCCATACTACAAAAGCAAGAAACATTTTATAAAGCATATTGGGGAAAAGATGTCCATTTAAAAAATTCAAGTCAAGATTAATGTTGGAGCTGAAAGTTAGGTTATTGATTAGAGAACCAAGCAAAACCACATTGACAATACTGGACCCAGGGAGCAGGGTAAAACTTTTGAGGTGCTGTTCAATCCTATGGAAGCACTGAAATCAGTGTTAAGCAGAGTCATAGGGTGTGGTCAATGTTAACTGTGAAGCCCATCCCGTATGAATTATTTCTATTTATTTATATACATATGTGATGTTCACAATTACACACAGAAGGAGCAAATATCTACAGGTGATTTTATAACACGAGCCATGAATCGGTTTTTACAGTCCATCACATCAGTTGTGCACCTTGCTGTTGAGTCACTTCAGACTCATGGGGACCCTGTGAGACAGAGAAGAAGTGCACAAAAGGGCTCACGAGACTGCGGTCTTTAGGGAAGCAGACCGCCTCGTCTTCCTTCGTTGGAGCCACTGGTGGGTTCATATCATTAACTCTGCAGGTAGGAGCCAAATGCTTAGCCACACCGCCACCAGGGCTCCTCCAGGTTTCTATAACTGAGGGTACTGTGTCAAGAAGAACCTTGCAAACAGGGCTGCGACCCCTAAGCCTTGAGCCATTCAGTCTGCTATCAACCAAGTTAGAATTTTGAATTGGCACTGCACAAGCCTTGAAATCTTGGTAATATTTAAAAATTTGTAAACCTTTGGCATAGCGTTAGTAAAACAAAGCAAATCAATGATAATTCTTCATTAAGAATTATCGCAAATATTAAATATTAAAATTTCCTTTTATAATTAAACTAATAGGAAAATCTGTGATAAAAGAATACTTAAAAATACAAACTAAAATTATGCCAATGTATTTTACTTCTTAAAAGTGATTATTCTATCAATGATAAGTCTGTCATTCTGATTAATTCTCAGTTTAGTGGATCTAGGGGCATGCAGAAAATGTACATCACAGGACCTCATCAATCAGCTCAGTCACATGATCAGGAGAGTCTCAATTAATAATCCCACTTCATATTCGTATAGCATTAAAAAAATCTGATTTCTTTAAATTTGTCAGACACGCCTTATCTGTAACAAAGAAAACAATCAGGATCTGAAATAAGATTTTAATGTGTGATGCTTTAAAATATGAGATCAAAGACACCCTCCCTTTTTTCTTTTTTTAAAGAAAGGGAAATGTGATTACCAAGCTTGAGTGTGCTGTGTATTAAATGAAAATTCTGATCATAAAGAAAGGTAATATCTACTCAGAAGTATAATTTCTCTACTTTGAAAATCATCTCAGCAAGAATTATCTTCCCTATCAAATTGTAGCACTTGTCAAAATCAACTGTAAAGCATCTCAAGTGCTCTTCTGAATCAACAAAACAGATGTATAGCGACGTGAGGTTGGAAGGAGAAGGAAATAACAGTGAACCAAATGCCCATCATTGCCCTTAATCTCTTGAACTCACACTTAACACAGTAGACATGTAAGTCTTTGGGACACTCCTCATAAGAGGGAATAGAAAGTTGATTCATAATGGTATGTAAAAATATGTAAAAATTATTTTCTTTCTGACTTTGCTACTAGGCTTTTATCCTTTATGTTCCCCAATAGCCCACAGACATGTAGTAAGGCTTTTGGAGGGGGAGGGTAACAATTAGAAGAAATTTTCTTCCAATGAAATTTGAGAAATTAGAAGGTAAAGCTATAGAAGACAGAAAAGGAGTAATTATTTTATTACAGTGAAATTTTTGCCTTAGTCAAATTCTTTTTCTACCTTGCTGATCAGCAGCTCTTCCTTTGTGCTTGACAGGAGATGGTAGCATGTGGGAGCAGTTGCTCCAGCATGATGATCAAGTTTAAATTCCAGCTCTGCCTTCTACTGTGTGAACTTGAGCAAGTTATTTATCCTGTCGACGTTTTGTTGCATTGTATGTAAAACAGAGATAATAACAAGAACTATCTCAAAGGACTGTTTTGAGCATTCCACAAGAGAAAAGAAGGCACTCAAAATATTGCTATGTTACAGTTTACAAAGCACTCAAATATCACTCAGATTTTGTTTCTCTTGTCCATCACATTAGCTTTCAGATGCAATGATGCTCTCGTAAACTCCTGTTGTTTTAGTTGACTTCAAGTCCACACTTGTCTGGCAAGTCCATTTTGAAGCATAGCAATCCCTGATAGAACAAAGCACTACCAGAACCTGTGTCATCTCTATAGTTGCAGACACTGTGTGAAGCCGTCTCCTTCAGGGTCTTCCTCATTTTTGCTGACCCTCTAATTTACCAAGCATAATGTCCTTCTCCAGGGACTGGTCCCCGCTGTTAACATGTCCAAAGTACATGAGACAAAGTCTCATTGTGTTCATTTCTAAGAAGTATTCTAGCTGTACTTCTTCTAAGAGACTTATTTGTTCTTCTTTCAGTTCATGTTAATAAGAAGACTGACAGTTAAGTTCATGGATGCACCCTAGGAAGACTGTTATATATAACTCATCGCAGAGTATCACTACGGTCACCTTGGAAGTACTCTCCTTGGGACACTGTGTACTGACCCCAGCACCTAGGCCACCCTTCAAAGCAATTTTGGAATTCTTCTTCTGGAATGGT
This sequence comes from Heterohyrax brucei, assembly GCA_028571685.1. Classification (NCBI taxonomy): domain Eukaryota; kingdom Metazoa; phylum Chordata; class Mammalia; order Hyracoidea; family Procaviidae; genus Heterohyrax; species Heterohyrax brucei. The sequence goes on from CM053147.1 coordinate 35,142,986, forward strand.
CATCAGAGCTATGGTCATATTACCTTCATGTCCTGAATATCATCAAAATGTCTTCTTTTCAGTATTTTCTTTTTCTTCAGATAAAGAAAAAAGTCATTGGGGCGAGATAGGTGAGTAGGGAGGGTGATTGAAAACAGTTATTTGCTCAGTGGCTAAAAAGTCCCTCACAGACAACTATGCATTTAAGTTTGTGAACTAGTCACCACGCTACCATGCACAATGGCCATTCCAGAAGGAGATCCAAAATTGCTTTGAAAGGTGGACCAGGCACTGGCATCAGTGCATGGCTTCCCAGAGGGAATACTTTTAAGGTGACTGTGGTGATATTCACCAATGAGGTATGTGGCACTTAGAACAATTATGTTCACAGACTTAATTGTTAAATCTAGTATTCAACATTCTTTGTCAATACCATAATTCAAAGGCATTAATTCTTCTTTCTTTTAATTCATTGTTCAGCACTTGTAGGCATATTAGGTGACTGAAAATACTGCAGCTTGGGTCAGGCACATCTTGATCTTCAAAGAGACTTAACAAATACCTGTGTGTATAGATTGTTACAGACATATACATGTCTGCCCATTAATCTGTCAGTTTGTCATGTCTTAGGGGCTTGCATGTTGTTGTGATGCTGGGAGCTATGCCACCAGTATTAAGATACCAGCAGGGCCATCTATGGCAGGCAGGTTTCAGCTGAGCTTGAAGGCTAAGACAAATTAGAAATAAGAACATGAAAGTCTACTTCAGAAAAGAATTAGCCATTGAAAATCCTATGAATAGTAGCAGAACATTATCTAATATAGTGCCAGAGGAGAACGTTCCTCAGGTTGGAAAATGCTCATCAAAAGATGAATGGCAAAGAGCAGCCACCTCAAAGCAGGGTTAACCTTAATAATAAGAATGGAGTCAAGCATTTTCGACCTTCATCTGTTGATGTGCCATGACTCAAAATGAGAAGAACCAGATACAGAATCTGTTAATAAGTATAACACGAAATGTACAATGTATGAACCTAGGAAAATTAGAAATCATCAACACCAAAATGAAATGCACAAACACGAGTGTCCTAGGTGTTAGTGAGCTGAGGTGGATTGGTACTGGCCCTTCTGAATCAGCATCTACTATGCTGAAAATGGCAATTGGAAGTATGCTATTGCATTCTTTTTCTTCATAAAAAAGGCCATTGCATGATCTATCCTGAAGTACAACAGTGTAGTGATAGGATAATATTCATACACCTGCAAAGAAGACCAGCTAATACAACTGTTATTAAATTTACATGCCAAGCAATAAAGCAAAAGATGAAGAAACTGAAAATTTTTACCAGCTTCTGAAGTCTGCAGTTGATCAAACGTTCAATCAGAACACACTGATAGTTACTGGTGATTGGAATGTGAAAGTTAGAAACCAAGAAGGATTGGTGGTTGGAAAATATTGCCTTGGTGGCAAAAAAAAAAAGAGCCAGAGATCACAGGACAGAACAATGCCTTCTTCACTGCAAACATTGCTTTTCACCAGCATAAACTGAGACTATACGTGTGGACCTTACCAGATGTAACACACAGGAGTCAAATCAATGACATCTGTGGCCAGACATGATGGAAAAGCTCAGTCTCATCAGCCAGAACAAGGCCGTGGGCCAACTGTGGGGACAGATCAGTTGCTCACATGCAAGTTCCAACTGATGCTGAAGAAAATTACAAATCTGCAAGAGTCAAAGTATGATGTTGGATATGTCCCATCTCCATTTAAAGACCCTCGCAAGCACTGAACACTATAACCAAAACCCCCATGACTCGTGGAATGACATGAAGAACATCGTACATGAAAAAAGCAAGAAGTTATTAAAAGGAAAAAGAAGACCAAAATGAATGACAGAAGAGTCTCTGAAACTATCTCTTGAATGTCAAGCAGCAAAAGCAAAAACAAGAAGTGATGAAATGAAAGAGCTGAACAGAAGATTTTGAAGGGCAGCTTGTGAAGAGAAAGTATTATAACAACATGTGCAAACACGTGGAGTTAGGTGACCAAAAGGGAAGAATACACTCAGCATTGCTCAAGCTTAAAGAACTGAACAAAATATCAAGCCTCAAGTTGCAGTATTGAAGGATTTTATGGAGAAAATACAAATGACACAGGGAGCAACATAAGAAGAGGGAAAAAATACATGGAGTCACTATACCAAGAAGAATTGGTTGATGTTTACTCATTTCGGGGGGAAGTATGCGACAAGGAACCAGTGGTGTTACTGAAGGAAGAGGCTCAAGCTTCACCGAAGACACTGGTGAAAAACAAGGCTCCACCAGTCGGTGAAGTATCAACTAAAACGCTTCAACAAATGGATGCAGCACTAGAAGAGCTTGCTTGCCTGTGCCAAGAAATTTGGATGACAGTCACCTGGTCAGCCACCTGAAAGAAATTTATATTTATTCTTACTCAGAAGAAAGGTGATCCAGTAAAATGCAGAAAATACTGAACAGTATCATTAATATCACGCACAAGTAAAATTTTGAAGATTATTCAAAAGCGGCTGCAGCAGTATGTTGACAGGAAGCTGCCAAAAATTCAAGCTGGATTCAAAAGAGGCCATGGAACCAGGGATGTCATTGCTGATGTGTCAGATGGATCCCAGCTGAAAGCTGAAAATACTAGAATTATTTTTACCTGTGTTTTATCAACTGTGTAAAGGCATTCGACTGTATAAATCATAACTAATTATGGATAGCATTTTGAGAAACAGAATTCCAGAACATGTAATTGTGAGAGTACTATGCAATTTAAAGAAAAGTGTATGTCAGGAATGCATCATTTCACCATACTTATTCAATCTGTAGGCTGAGTGAATAATCCAAGAAGACGGACTACCTGAAGAAGAAAGAAGAAAGCAGTATCAGGATTGAAAGAAGACTCATTAACAATCTGCAATATGCAGATGATACAACATTGCTTGCTGAAAGTTAAGAGGACTTGACACACTTACTGATGAAGATCGCAGACCACAGTCTGCAGTATGAATTAAATTTCAACATAAAGAAAACAAAAATCTTCGCAACTGGACCAGTAAGCAACATCATGATGAATGGAGAAAGGATTGAACTTGTTACAGATTTCATTTTGTTTGGCTCTACAATCAACACCCAATGAAGCAGCAGCCTGGAAATCAAATGACACACTTCACTGAACAAATCTGCCACAAATGACCTCTTTAAAGTCTTAAAAAGCAAAGACATCACCTTGAAGACTAAGGCTCACCTGATCCAAGGCATGGTATTTTTAATAGTTTCATATACACGTGCAAGCGGAACAATGAATAAGGAAGATTAAAGAAGAATGGATGCCTTTCAGTTACAGTGGTGGTGGTGAAGAATATCGAATATACCACAGACTGACAAAACAGTGAACAAATCTACTTTGGGAAGAGATACAGCCAGAATGCTCCTTAAAAGCAAGGATGATGAGACTTTATCACACATGTTTGGACATGGTATCCGGAGGCATCAGTCCTGGGAGAAGAACATCATGCTTGATAAAGTAGAGTGTCAGTGACAAAGACAAGATCTCTCAATGATATGGATTGATGCTGTGGCTGAAACAATGGGCTCAAATATAACAATTGCAAGAATGATACATGACTGGGTAGAGTTTCATCTTGTTATATATGGGATCACTATGATTTGGAACCAAATTGACAGCACCTGACAGCAACATAGGTTTCATTCTTACCTACAAAGTAAGTTAGTATGAAGTCATTATCCTATTCTCTTAATTTAGTACCTTCTAAATCCACTTGCATTTCTTTGAATATTTAATGACTATAAACACCGGTTCTTTACAAACTCAAGTAGAATCACTGCAGTATGAATTACAGACTGCTTCACTGACAAACGAGTAGGAGACTCAGACTCAGAGAAAATGGAAAGGAACATTTCTGAAATATTCAGACTTAACAGTAGATTCTACCTGCTTTCTTTTTTGAACTTACACATTGCTAAACTGCTTACACATAACTACCCAAAACATACATGGTATAACTCTGTAGTTTGTATTTTCTAAGGATCAGGGTAGACCCACCAAAAGAAATATGAGAGTAAAAGACTGAGTGGTCAGTATGTGTCAGTAAGTGGTAATCATTTTGTTGGCTTGACAATAAAAAGACGAACTAGAGCTCTTTCTGGATATATAATTGTTTATGAATTAATAAAGGAGGGTGAGAAATCCTAAAGCTTGTAAGAACTAAGTAAACAATGAATCACATCTTGTAGGAGAACGTAACTAATATGGTTTACTGTGGAAGTATTATTGATACTATACTTTCATTTAGAATACTGTCATCATCCCTGAGGAGTACTTTCTGGTGTGCCTTCTGACATCACCAAAAATCAAAAAGAAAACCAAACAAAATAATCACAATTATAGCTAGACAACTGAGCAGTGGTTCTACAAAAGAGAACTACTTTTAATGTTCTCTAGCAAATGCCTTCTATTGTGCTGTGTTCGACTTCCTGTCTGTACTCAGGACAACACCTTGAACATATACCATGGTTTTCTCATTTCTTAGAGTTGTAAGAACAGTCCTACATCGTCAGCTCTAAATAAGTGCACCCCCATCAAACATAAACAGTTCATTCTTACACACAGCTGAAATCTTCTCTCATTGCCGTGACTCCAGTCTGGATATGGCCCTGGGCTCAGCGCTTATGAAGAAGGAAAACATGATCAATTACTTCACTCATTTTGTTCCCGACCCACCACATTCATCCCCAGACCATGTCTTCAGGGTCTTCCAGAGTCAAGACTGGAGGAGCAAGTGAGGAATGGCATAACATCTGTTGGTTTCTGTGTTTAGTGACAATGGTTTTGTTCTCATTTAACTCCCTGTGACCTCTGAGTGTACAATATGATCAATACATCCCTTTCTGTGGAACACAGATGAACCCTTTATTGTCTCCATGGAACTTCCATTTTGCACAGTTCTCTAGGGGAAACTGAGTCCCTACCCACTTTGACTCATCTACCGCTCTTTAGTGTTAGTGCTCCCCACCCTGGCAGAGAGCCCACTTAGTCAGGGACCATCAAGACTGCTGGAGCCTGGTCATTTTTTGTAGCACCCATTTATTCTGTGGATCTTTTCCATACCACACTCAGAAAAGGTGGGCTAGCTCTTGTTGCCTTCTCTCTAGTCAAATACCTACCTTGAGAAAACTCCAGAACAGAAGCTCCCAAACTCCAAAGGATATAAGAGAAACTCCTAAGAGCTTTCCTGTGTCACTACTCAGGAGGCAGCGCAGCTGGGTCAATGAACAAGCACAGCTCGGCAAGTATCCATGCGAGGCTGCACGGCTGGTTCCCCACCTGGAGGCATCCTTAACCTCAAAGAGGGATGTTTTTGAGAACACAACAATCGTTTAGAGGGACAGCATCCACTGGCTCTCCCCCAGATATGGATTGGGATGGAAAACGTCCTAGAATGCCTCATTTTCTGCCAACTTTCCTCATCAACAAACTTAAGCTTTCTGCTTTTATGGGCTGGATGAAATGGTAGGGATGACAGCAGAAAAACTAATTTGACTGCTTCTTAGCAATTTCAAGAGTCGGGTGTCTGACAGCTTTTTGGCTGCTGTGTTTAGAATGTGGAAATACTTACTACCTGTTGTCCTCAGTTATGGGGCTTTAGCCAAAATTCCAAGACACAGGGAAGGTCCCGTTCAACATATTATGACACATGATCTTTGAATGTTTCAGAGAAGCACAAAGAAGAAAATTAAAATCACTCGTAATTTCTCCATTGCTCAAGTTTTTGTGTCAATGCTTATAGTTCATTTGACTACATGTAAAACAAATGTGTGTAAATATATGTACATATGTATACAGGGATGCTGCGAGTTGGAATTGACTCAACAGCAGAGTTTGGTTTTATTTTTGTATGTGCATATATACATGGCATGTATTAGGAATAATATGTTATAGACTGTTTTAATTCGTACCTTTCTACTTAAATATATTCAAAGATGATTCATTGTTCTTACAGAAAACAATTTTCAATTATTTTAAAATTAAAAAATTTATAATCACAGAACATTTATATTGTATCTAGTGTTTCCTTTTGTATGTAATGCTTTCACAAATATTTTTGTTCAGTAATTCATTCATTAAATACATTTTGTGGGTCATTATTCACCAGGCAGAAACCCTGGTGGCATAGTGGGTTAAGTGCTACATCTGCTAACCAAAAGTTGGCAGTTCAAATCCTCCAGGTGCTCCTTGGAAACTCTACAGAGCCGCTCTCACCTGACATTTAGGGTTACTATGAGTTGGACCTGACTCAACAGCAGTGGATTTTTTACTCATCAGGCATGGTACTAGGTGCTGGGGATACCTCAGGGAACCAAATAAACTTTGTGAGCTGAGAATCTAAGGAAGACAAAAGAGAAAAAGGCTATTTTAGGAGGAGATGGATACATTCACTATCTTGATTGGGGTTATAGTTTCCTGAGTATACACATTTGTCAAAAGAACAAATTGTTCACTTTAAATATATGCAGTTCATTGTGTATCGCTTATACTCTGTAAAGCTGTTCAATAAAAAGAAAAAACATATCTGATGGAAGAATACAATTTTCGAGAAGCATATTTAAAAAAGACTATAGGGTAATATGGAAGCATATAATACAGTGTTCTGATCTAGTTTTGGAGAGAATGAGGGAGAGTGCTTCTCTGACATTTGAAATGGGAATTAAATAATAAGATGGGTAAACTAAGGGACTGCTGTAGGAGGTACTCCAGACAACCATCAAGCCCAAATCATTGTTATTCAGAATATTCTGAGTCATAGAAAATATGATCCTGAGTTGTGAAAGAATACTTTGGCAAGATCAATGACCTAGAAGAAGGTGATGATGGCTGCAATTAGAGAGAAAGGGATAGATAGTGAAAAATGAAGTAGCAAAATCAGGGAGAATCCATATTGTACAGGAAAAACTTCTTGAGTAATGTTAAAGACTATAGATTACGTTCTAAGGGCAAAGACTGCTAAGCAAATGAAAATACATACTTTATTTTTTTGGTGTGTGTATGCGTGCGTGTGTAAGCACCACTGGGCTTGTTATATGGGGATGGCTTGTACATAAGCAGAGGGGCATAAGTCAAAAGACCATCACATTAATTTACTCAAGTCCAAGATTTTAACTTGAACTAGAATAGTGTCATTAACATTTCTAACAGTAGGCTTTTATGAGACAGACTTATTCAGGCTTTGTGATTATTATGCATGGCACATAGGAAGTAGAATAAGTCTGTTAAGATTCTTGAGTTGTAGATAAGAAAACCTTGATGGGTTGTTGTATACCTTCATGTGATAGACACTGCCAGTAAAGAAAAGTAAGGGAAAGAAATTAGTTCTGTTGTTGACAAATTTAAATTTCAGAGGCATGGTTAAGAGGTCAAAATATTAACACAAAGGTCAGCAGTTCAAATCCACTGGCTGCTCCTGGAAAAGCCTTTAGGTCAGTTCTACTCTGTCCTGTAGGGTTGCTATGAGTTAGAATCAACACAACAACAACAAGTTTGGTTTTTTGCTTTGTTTTGGTTTTGTGAAAATTGATCAGAGTACCCAGGTAAAAAGGTGTATATATACTTGGAACTCAGCAGAGAAAGGCTAGAGATTTGATTTTGAGAAATATCAGAGTATATATGATTGCTAAGGGAGTTAAAGATAATGTGGTTCCACATTGGATTCTGAGGAATGCTAAAATTTATTATTTGGGTAGAAAGGGAGAAATCAGCAAAGGAAACTAATAGAAACAGCCAAAGATGTGATAGGAAAAGTAGCGGTATCTTAGTAGTTGCTACTGGCAAGCCAAAAGAAAGGAAGACTGGAAAGTATCCATTGTGTGAATCAGTGCACGGAGGTTGTATTAGCTTCCGACAGATACTGTGACAAATTATCTGAAATTTAGTGCCTTGAAACAACACAAATCTATTCTTTTATAGATCTGAAGACTAGAAATCCAAAATCATATCCAGTGGCCTAAAATAAAGGTGTTAGCAGGGCTGATCCTTTTTGTAGACCCTGGACCAAGCAGCCCTGGTGGATCAACAGTTAACAGCTTGGCTGCTAACTGAAAGGTTGGCGGGTTTGAGTCTACCCATCAGCTCCAATGGAGAAAGAACTGCTAATCTGTTTTGGTGAAGACTATAGCCAGGACAACCCTATATGGCAGTTCTATTCTGCTACATGGAGTCACTGTGAGTTACAATTGAGTTGATGGTAGCCTGTAACAATGACAAGACAGGATAGAAACTAACAAAATAGCAGCAATGGGAGAACACTCTTTCTTACATTCTCTAGCTTTTGGTGCCTTCGCGTTCTTTGATTCATGATCTTTCCAGGACCCATTCTGAATTCTGCCTTCCATCATCATAGCTCCTATTACTCTTTTGTAGTAGTAATTTCTCCACCCTCCCTCTTATAAGAATTACTGTGGTTACATCAATGGCCCATTTGAATAATGAAAATTCCCATCTCAAGATCCTTAACTTAATTACATCTGAAAAGTCTTTTTGCTGTATAAGGTAACATTTACAGAGTCCATAGATTAAGACACAGGCACGTTAAAAAGGAAAAGAAGAACAAAAAGAAAGGAAGAAACCAAACCCACTGTTGTCTAGTCAACTCTAACTCACAGCAACACTATAGGACAGAGTCCAACTGCTCCATATGGTTTCCAAGGAATGCTTAGTAGATCTGAATTGCCAATATGTGGTTAGTTGTCATAGATCTTAACCACTACACTATCAGGATTTCCAGGGACATCTTCCAAAATCAAACCAAACCAAACCAAATCCAGGGCCACTGAGTCAATGCCAATTTGCAGGGACCCTATAGAACAGAGGAGAACTGCCCGTAGGGTTTCCAAGGAGCACCTGGTGGATTTGAATGGCCAGCCATTTGGTAGTGGCCGTAGCACTCAACCACTACATCGCAGGGTCATCTTAGAATGCCATTATTCAGTGTAGCACAGAGGTCGTTGTAAAAATAAGTTTGTGAATTTATATGCATACATTTTAAAGTTGAAGAGGGTGGAGGAGTAAATCGTAAGAAAAACAGAATAAGCAAGGGTACATAATTTTGTTTAAAAATTGCTGTAAAGTGGAAGGAGATGAGAAAGAGAAATTGGAAGATAGGAGAAAAAGTGGGGTGAAGGGAGGTTTTTTTAAAAAAAATTTAGTGGGAGACATTGAGTATGTTTAAATGTCAAAGGGAAAATTCTAGACAGCAGCAAGGGGAGAACATAGAAGAATAAGAAGGTAGAACAGGTATACAAGATCATAGAGAAAGTCAGTGTGCTGTGGTGAGGAGCCATGTGGAACTGGGCTTCGCGCTGACTCAGGAACATTTCTGAAATGGTTTGAGGATACAAAGCAATAACTGCGGGATACAATTTCTTCCTTTTTTGACAATTTAGCCTCAATTAATTTTTAAAACACATTGCATGGCTCTTTCTTTAGTTTGTATTTTTATTAAAATCTTCACTTTTTTTCCTCTCTTCCCCAAAGAAAATACTAAGTACTCCAAACTGTGTTTCCTAGAAGTAAAAAATGAACAACAGAATTCCTGCTGGAGCACACTATAGTTCTGATGATCTGCATGACTGATTTCCTTCATATTTTGAATTTTAATTTTTCTTCAACTTTGCGTTGGTTTTTATTTTTCCGTCGGTGTTTTAGGCACCTGGTACTGCTCCAACAGAAAATACCGTGAGTGGAAGGCTTTATGAAGAGAAACTTTATTTGTAGTAGTCTGGTAAGCCACAGATCCATTTACAAGTACATTAAACATGAGAAATCATCACAGTCTGGTAGGCTGAGTCCAAATTCAAGGAGAGCATGTTGGCACAGGAACCTCAGGTCCAAAGGATGTGCTCTGCCCTAATCCTGCCTTCTTGGTGGTCCAAAGCCGCCAGCTCCCTCTGCTCACATCTCTCCCTTACATCCCACAGCTGGCAACTTCGTCCTGCCTCTCCAGCACAACTGCTGCCCGTTCTCCATCACCAATATCACAGAGGCAGGATTCACAACACATGGAAGGAATTGTGCCATACTGGGAATCATAGCCAGGTCAAATCAACACATACATTTCTTGGGGGACACAAGACAGTTCATGACAATCAGCCTTTTTACTAACCTGCACTAGTAAGTGAACTGTTCACAAAAGTTTACCCTTAACATCACATAACCATTGCTTCTTCCTCTTTCTGTTGTCGCTTCTGTACATTCTCAATACAATCTATCATTATTTCCACTGGGAGCTCCGCATAGAGCATCCCCAAGGCTTCCTGTAATTAGTGTCCACCATGACTGAACATTAATTAAATCAGAGGCACCTACGTGTGAGTGAATGTGATGCGCGATTATGTGAATGATACGTGTCTAAATGTGTGTGTGTGAAGGTGAGCATGTGAACACATGAGTGAGAGTAAGTGTACACACGAATGTGTGAGAACATGTGAGTGAGTGACTGCGGATGTGTGTGGAAAGGATGTATATGACGACTGCATCTGTGTGAACTATGTAAATGTGTGCTTGAGTGACTGATTATGTGTGAATGATATATGTGAGCAAATGTGTCTGTGTGCATGTGAGTACAGGAGTATTCATGTGTGAGGAAATGTGAGTGTGTGAGTGTGTGTGTGAGCGTGTGTTAATGAAGTTTGTGTGTAGGCGTGTTCACATGGAGAGGATAACTGTAGAATTTTAGTAATAGTTTCCAAATAATGGCCTTCATTACCAAGTTAAGGATGGTGATAAAATTTTCAGAGCTTATAATTCAATTTAACACATTCAGTGGGTATTTATTGTTTGAACAACGTAACACCAAGGGTTCCTAAGGAAACAGTTCGTGTTCTTGAGAAGCAAAAACTCCATTGTGAGTCAGGTGGAGAAACGAAGGAAGGGAAGCCAAGTATCAGACGTACAGGGAATGTGATGGTGGTCTAGGGTCTGCTTTTGGTGAGGCAATCCGGAACAGCATCTCTGAGAAAATTTTAAAGCTAAATATTTGCTAACCGGAAGGCTGGACTGACCATTTTGTGACACTAAGGGTTTTACAGAATGTGTGGACTTGCAGAGAAGATAGCAACCTCATTTGGTTGTGGAGGTTCAAAAAGGATTAAGTTGAGACTCGGCATTTGAGAAACTTGGGACAGATGTAGGCAGGCAAAGATGGTGGAGGCGTGAATGGAGCTGTGGGAAGAGCCTAGGTGACACAGAAGAACAATGAGGCAAGCCCAGGAAACAGTAAGTAGCTCATCTTGATGCTTACAGGAAGGTTTTTGTCAAATAAAGTTAAAACAGTGTATAGGGCCATACTGTGGAAGCTCTTAAATGGTTGTCTGGGGAGTCAGTATTTAAAAGCATTCAGTGTCATTAACCGTTAGAGAAATCCAAATCCAAACTACAGTGAGATACCACCTTACACCAACAATGCTGGCATTAATCCAAAAAACACAAAACAAGTGTTGGAGAGGTTGCAGAGAAACTACAACTCTTTACATTGCTGGTGGGAATGTAAAATGGTACAATCACTTTGGAAACCAACTTGGTGCTTTCTTAGAAAGCCAGAAATATAAACAACATAACATCAGCAATTCTGTTACTTGGAATATATCCTAGAGAAATAAGGGCTGTCACACAGATACATGTACATGAATGTTTATTGCATCACTGTCCACAAAAGGTGCTTATCAACAAATGAATGTATAAACAAAGTATGGTATATTTAGACAGCGTAATATGATGTAATGAAAAACAACAAAAATCTTGGGAAACACTTGATAACATGGAGTCATCTGGAAGCAATTATACTGAGTAAAATTAGTAACAAAAGGGCAAATGCTGTATGAGACCATTATTGAAAAGATTCAAAACAAAGGTGTAAGCACAGAAGAAAATAATCTTTGATGGTTACCAGAGAGAGGAGGAAGACAGGTATTCACAGGTTAGATAGTAGATAGGAATCGAGTTAAAAGTGAAGGAAGTGACAGCACTCAGTAGAAGAGAGATCAACACTGCTGGACTACACCAAGAGCTAAGAGGTTTCCTAAATACAACCCAACATTTCAGAGGTCAGAGTAGCAAGGGCAGAGGTCTGGTGACCATACTTTCAGGTGATATCTAAGTCAATTGGTTTAACGGGATTTTTTTTAAGAAAATATCCTGCATCTCATTTTGGAGAGTGGCATCTGGAAGTCTTCAAAGCTAGCAAGCTGCCATCCAAGGAGCATCGATTAGTCTCAGTCCACTTGGGGCAGAGGAAAACAAAGGACATTGAAGACAGGAGGAAAGGATGGGCCTAGGAGACAGAAGGGGCCATGTGACCCAGAAACTACGAGACCAGAAGAACTAGAAAAGGTTTGGTTTCAACTTACATCTTCCACGGAATTAGCGTGGTTTTTTGTTTATTGTATTATGTGTATGTAAACAATATATATGTAAATATAGGTATATGTAAATAAACAGGCCCATTGTCATTGAGTTGATTCTGTTCTTAGCACTCCAATGGGACAGATTAGAACTGCCCTGTAGAATCTTCCACACGCAGCCGGTGGATTTGAACTGCCTGCCAACATTTTGGTCAGCAACTGTTTTCTCTTAACCATTGAATCACTAAGGCTTCGTTTCATTACACAGATATCGTCAACATTCTAGTGCTTGTGTAGTATTTTATTACCTGGGTTTTCTTACTTTATCCACTTGTTGTTTCCATGTAGATTATGTCCAGTACTTTTTAATTATACCTCAGGTGAAAGCTTACATCTTGAGCTAATCTCATACAAAATTTTACACACGTATTGTTGTGTTACACTAGTTGCCATGCTTACAAGATGTGCGCACTTCCACTTTCCACTCAGGGTTTCCCATGTCCATCCAACCGGTTCCTGTTCCTTCCTGCCTTCTTGTCCTTCGAGACAGGAGCTGCCTGTTGGTCTCCTGTATCTGCTGCTGGAACTAAGAAGCACACTCTTAACGACCACTATTATATATCGCCATGAGTCGGATCCGACTCGACGGCACTTGGCTTGGCACCGTGTATTTTATAGTCCAGTCTAATCTTTTGCTTAAGAGTGGTCTTCAGGAATGGTTTTAATTCTGGGTTAACACTGTCCAGGGGTTAGCTTCAGCGGTTGCTCCAGCCTCAGTTAGAGCACTAACTTTAATCTTTTCATGTGAATTGGAGTTCTGTTCCATACTTTTCTCCTGCTCCCTCGGGGACTCACTACTGCGTTTCCTGTTAGTGGAGTCAGTCATTGATGGTACCAGACATCGTCCAGTTCTAGTCTCAGACTGATGGAGTCAACTGATTTATGTGGCCCTTTTGTCTTTTGGTAAACCCAGGTGGCCTAGTGGTTAAACACCATGTTACTAAGCAAAATTGTCACAGCTGCCCTTCTTAATTTTTTGTATTTTTATTTTCTGTGATTAAGTTTAAGTTTACAATCTGAGTCAATTTTCCATACAAAACCTTGCAAACCTGCATCTCTGCAACTGTTTGCTCTCCTCACCCTGTGAAAGCATCCTTCTTTTTCACTCCTTACTTTTAGGATCCACTCAGTCAACACCGTTTCCTCATCTCTAACCTCTATTCTCCCCTCTGAAAGGAAACTAGTAGGACAGCCAGCCAAAGGTCCCTATATATTAAACCACAAAGTACACGTACCACATGCATCACTCTGTGTCCCCAAGACCAGTCCACTCTTTGCCTGAAGTATTGGCTATACTACTGGGTTCAGCTCTGGGCTAGCAACAAGCCTAGGGAGCATGTTCTCAGGGGACCTTCCAGGTTGTCATACTACCAGTTCTGGTCTTTTAACAGAGTTCTTGATCTCCACACTTCTTTTGCTCATGCTATGTCAGAACCTCTACATTGTGTCCCCTGTAAGGGCTAGGAGGCACCACTTATACTTGAACCCCTGTTGTGGATAGCTATTTTTTAGTGGGTGAAGCCACCAGTCCTCAAGCACTTAACATGGATGAGTGAGGACCTATTTAATGGGCAGGGTGGTGTCAAATGTTACAAATCTACCCCTCCTCCTTAGCTGTTGCAGTTGAAAATATGCTGCAGGTATATACTCTGTTATGCTACGCTAATGAGCACCTATGCTGTTGAATAAACCCACACAGATCTAGGCAGAGGTGAAAGGCATTTGAAGTCTCTTGATCCCTTTTGCATGTGGCTAAGCAAAAAGGCAGTGCCTGAACTGAGTTCCTGGCTTAGGGGCCATGGCAAGTTTTTCAAACCACAAACTGATCTGGGTATGGTTAGCCCTGAGGTCCCAGCTTAGGGGAAGCAGCAATTTCCTTCATTTATTTATTTGTTTCCTCTTCAAAATCAAGAGATTAGTTCAGGCACCAAGAATGCCACTTCTGACCCAAGGGGCCTGGCAGCCTCTAAGTACTGTTGGGGTAGAGCAACAACGGGAGTGTGTGAGGGGAAGACAGTACTTCCAGAGGGCAGGAGCTAGTTTACTCCTGCTGGGTAGGTTAAAAGCTTGCACTTAACTTTTGCAGTCCAAAGCTGCTTGCCCCTGGCTCTGGAGGGTTATGCAAACATTACTTACGCTGCTCTGCTGGGCTTCTCCCAGCATGGTAAGAATACATCCTGAGCACTACTGATTGCCTCGGCCCATATGCGCCAAATGGTCCAGTCCGCCGCATGTCAGCTAGGTCAGGTCTGGCCTTAATTTCTTGCTTCTGAATTGTCTCTCCCTCTACTGCTCAGTCTGATTCCTTAACTTCGACTTTTGTGTTCAATGTTCCAAGATTGTCATATATAATCAATTCACTTGTTTTTTTGAGTCTCTGTTGTAAGAAGCAAGGACGCATCTGACTATTCCGTCATTTTGATCCCTGATATATTTTTTAATGATAGTTTTTATGTGAAAACTTTTCTTCATCCCAGAGTATATCCTTAGGATAGATTCTTAGAATGGGGATTATCAAAGGGTAGCCATTTCCACATGCATAATATGTACTGCTAAAATGCTTGTCAAAGAGTTTTTCCAATTATATTCATGCTAATAATGTTTAAGAAGCATATTTCACTACACTCTGTAGAGCAGTGGGTATTATATTTGTAATAAGATGCCAACAAGGAAATTTAGGCTAGCATTAAGAAAAATAAATGTTGGTACGATGTATGTCATATCATTCAGCAGAATTTGTAAGAAATAGGTTACCAAGGTGTGGTTAGATGAATCTTAAGTCTCTTACTACTTTAGAAATAAAATTAAAAAAAAAAAAATGTTGAACAGGTAGACAGAGAGAGGACTGTTTAAAAGATTTCTACAGGGAGCTGTTGTTGTGCTGTGTATTGACCCATCTTCCTGACAGGAAGAAGCTGTGTTTTCTGACCCTTGTTTGAAAGCTTATGAAATAAACTTCTCTAATACTAGCGGAAAACTCTGTGATGAGTGTGGTTCTGTTGAATGATTAAATAGATTGGAGTCTGATTCCTCTTTGAGAAACCTCTAGTTGAGAAAAAGCATGGGTATTTATGAGGCAGCTTCTGTCTCCAAGTTTCTTATGGAAACTAGACTGCAGTCACTTGAGAGAGAGTGGGCTGGGGCAGTTTTTGGCCAACACTCCTGGACAGGTGTATAAACTTCTTCAGAGAAAACCTTGAGTTGTGGCGAGGTTCCTTGCTTGTTAGGTGGGGGAGCCAGCAGGTGCAGAGATGCCTTCCTTACCTCCTGGTGTTGCAGGAGGGAGGTGCCCATCCTCAGCACAGGCCTTTCAAGAACCCACGTGTGCTATCAAAAGAGACATCAAGATTGAAATATTTGCCAGAGAGCCAGCCAGAAAAGAAAGTAGCTTTGACTTATTAGAAAACATTTTTTGTAAACTTTTGCCTTTTTTCTTCCCAGCCAACATTATGAAATGCGTGTTTTTCAGGGGCAGGATAAAAACTTGCTTCACTAAGGAAATTTATAAGGACACTAAGAGATAAAAGACAAAGGAAGAGAGTCCTGCCGCTTTGTTTTCATTTGTACTTGTTTGATAATTTGTGAGTTTTAAGAATTTGGACAGCTTGTTCAAGAAGTCATACTTCCCTTCTAAGTATTAACAAAAATAATTTTAAATCTGCCTGGCAAACTCTTGTTTGCATTTGAACCTAAAGTATCTAATATACATTGTGCACTATGTAATTAACATATACTTTCTTTATATACAGTGAAGTTACATTTCATCCTAGCTATTGCAAAAACAGCAAATTCCGATTTAGAGGAATGTGCAATACAAGGAATTCAAGTCAATGTAAGATTAAGGCAGTGCAGGATATTGAAAAGCACACCAAGATGCATCATCAGATGAACACAGTTTTATGTATTACTATGTGACACTGGAAGAACAATTTAGCTTCCAAAACTCAAGTGTTAAATATACGAAAATGTGCAGAGCTGTTGCATAGCATAGAAGAAGGTGTGTGTGAGGGAAACTAGAAATTATTGTTCCTTAGCTGCCTGTTCCCAACCTCCTTCCGTACTCCTACCTTACTGTCATTCCTACATGTAGGGAAGGATGTCTTTGGTAAGATAAAGACACAGAATTTGTCAGCATAATAGCATTTAAGCTGTTCCAAAACACCTAACACAAGAAAGGAAAAAATAACCTGTGGCTGTTTCCTTCTGAAGCATCTCAATAGAATCAGCTGGAAAAATATTTCAAGTTTTAGAGATGTCTCCCAAATATTGCACATTATCAACAGGAAAAATAAACTATGATTTCCTAAACTCTACCACGCTCTCTTTCACCTCCCCTCCACCTACCACATGGAACAGTATGGAAGTAATAATTATTTCCTCAGCAGTACAAATTACCTTTGCCTTTTATTCCCACACTGTCTTAAACACAGGCTTCTCTTTCATGTTATAGCCAGAAGGGTTAGCTTGTTAAAAACTTGCACCACCATCCTCCAAAGTGCCATTCAGTCATCTACTCATGCAAGTCTCATTAATGACAAAGACCTGGGTCTAAAGGAATGTGTAAAACCCCAGAGAGTGTCAAGATTCAAAGTGTTACTGAGGCTAAACCATCTTAACTATAGGTGAGCCTTCTGGGTCATGGTGGATTCACCCCAGTGAAATAAAGTATAGAATTTTCCATTGTGCTGGGGCCTCCTGAGCAATGCCAAATTGCAGAGCTTTCCATCACCTCCCCCAGACTGAATACAAATCACCCCATAAAGCAAATATAAGCTCTCCAGAGCTTTGCCATACATCATATAAATTGTTTAGTTCCATTCAAAAAAATAAGTATCAAGTCAGTACAGTGGTGAAGTTAAATATCTACATTTACAAAGAATTAAAAATAATTGCTTAAAATCAAATTACAAATTAATTCGTTTCCATGTTTTCCTCAAAAGCGATTTCATAAAATTAAAAGTTCACCCTCAAAAGCCATGTATATGCTCATCGTCTTTATAGAACTTTAATACGTGTGCAGCCTTTATTAATATATTTTACAGGGGTGAGGATTTTAAAGAAAATATTTCTATTAACTTCGATATTGCAGAACGACGAGGGATCGCATAGTCAGACCCTTGATTAAAACAATACTTCCAGGTTTGAGGAGTTTTATACTCTACTGGCAAGCTGAGCAAAACCCCTGTAATTTAGTTATGCAACATTACTCAGTTTAACTGGCACTTTACGTTCTTCCATGTTCAAACACGAATGGGGAATGAATATTCCTCATCCATCGGAGAACACAGGCTGTATTTTGTTAGGATAGTCATCTTGTTACGTCCTATTCAGCTCAGCCCCATTAAGCTCTTGGGCCTTGAATTGCTGCAGGCTGCCAGGATTAATATCTCAGTATTTTTTTGCCTTAGTTTATGGTTACTTTTCAAGAATTAAATGATCATTCAGAAAGTTGGCTTCAGTTTATGAGCTGTTAAACCTGTGGTAGATCTGATACAGCAAAAAAGCAAAAGCATAAAAAGTTATTAGTAGTAACTTCCTTTTGCAGACATTTGCTGCTTCTTTTTTTTTTTTTGGCGTCTAAAGATCCATATTTCTTCTTAACCCTTCCTCTGTGTGATCCAAGATCTTACGTTAACAGGAACTGGGCTCCCCCAGGGAGTAAAGGAGTATCAGTCCAGTAATCAGCATTGTTTAATGGCACTGTCTTCCATAAATGCTAATTTCCTTTTTCTTCCTGACATTATATTCATTCTACAAGGAAGGTAAACCGTGATATGCTCTGGTAATATATTTTTGATAAATGAACAAGCATAATGGCATAAAAATGGATTTTTTTCCTAGCTTGTTTTAGTTCCGAAGATTCTTTATATAAGCTGCTCAAATGTGCTGGACCGAGGGCCCTAGAGATCAAAACCTGTAGTACGTAGAATGGACTTGGCAATTGGTGGGAATGCAAATCAACACTAGCAGCAATCAATATTTTCAGAACTAGATTTAAACATTTTAGTTCAAATTAAAATTCTTCAGGTATTGAATCAACTCTAAAAAAAAAGAAAAGAAAAGAAAAACAACCCTGTTGCCACCCAGTAGATTCCAGCTCATAGCTACCTCGTAGGATGGAGCAGTATCACTCCATATGCTTTTCAAAAAGTGCCCAGGAGATTTGAACTGCAGGACTTTTTTTCAGCAGCCCAGCTCTTAGCCACTGTACCACTAGGGTTTCTTTATTAAAATAATCATACTTGTTAAATTAAATGGAAATTGAAGATTGAATGAATGTATATGTTAACAGATGCCCGGTGTGAATCATTTGTTTGCCTTATTGCTGATTATGCATTCTTCAGTTTCTAACTTTTATCTACTATGGGAAAATTCTCTATATTATTTTCTCAGAAAATAACTTGCTGTGACAGAACCTGACTGTTATGTCACTCACAAATGAAAATAAGGGCTAGAAAAACACAACAAACAAACAAAACTTGTCTTAGTAGGTTTCAAGAGAATAAGAGCAAAGCTTGGTATTTATTCCTGGAATACATTCACTGTATGTTTATCATGCCTTAAATGTTACATAATCAAAGAGCATTCTTCTACAAGTGGTTCAAACTTGACTCTATTGACGACATCATTTTTAATTCAAATTCATTTGATTTAGGGTCTTCAAATTGAAGGAAAACTTGAGAATATTTAAAACAGTAAAAAATAATCATTTTGTTACAAACTCTTATTGAAATCCAAGGATCTCATTAACTAATATTATTTTGTTTTGTATTCACCCTAAAGCTCTGCCTCTGATATTTTAACACCTTTGGGAACCCACTGTCTCTGCGCCACTCTGACATCTCAGCAAATACCTAATCCTGGGTCGACTGGCATTATTCCTGTCTTCTTGCTACTACCCTAGGTTTAAAATAGTTTCTAGCTGTTGAATTGAAACCAGCTGCTGGCATACGTATGTCTCTTCTGATAGACTGAGAGTTCTTTGCAAGAAGGGTCTTAGTCTGAGGCATCTTTGTAAACTCATCCTCATTGCTGTGAACAGGACCTGGAAACCATAGACACTTAATAAATATGTGTAAACATGTCTGCCTTATGACAACATCTGTGCCGTCCAATCATCACTACCACTCAGAACTCATCCTCTGCTTACTTGCTCGATAGACCCCTAAAACTCTGAGGTATTTCGAGAAAAAAATTCAAAGTTTTCTGTGAACTAGTATTTTCAGATCTTGAGTCTACTAGGCCTAACTCCTCCACATAAGTTAATAGTTTTCAGGGAACAAGGCTACCATCCAGCCCTCGTTGGCAGAGACTGAACTTCTCTAATGAAGGCTGACTGCTATCTTGAGCCAAGAGCCCTGTCTGCCTGTTTCCATTTAGTGGCAAAGCCCTTAATCTTCATCATTCTCAGTCCCCCCATTTGCTTTCCAATTTTTTCACATTCTTGATATCAGCCAAATAAAGTAGTTCCATTTCTTGTCAATTTTAATGTCATACTTTTGCAGGATACTTGTGGTTAACTTTTTTTTTTGTCTTCCCCACTAGATAAATCATTCTTTCTACTTTCAACCTGTAAAGAAAAATTCCACTGGCTATTGTTTTTGGTTCAGAGGATCTGTCTCTATCAAAATAGAGCTTGTAACAAAGGACAGTAGAGGGATGTGTACATAAATTACTATACTTCAGTCTTGATAAGTGCAGGCAGTGAAATATGTCAAGGTCGCTTAGGCATATAGAGGAGGGAGAGAGAGGATTGCTACCTGGAGGTGTAAAGGACTAACTCACTCTAGAGTTTACCAGACAAACCAAATGGGAAAGAGTGTTTCAGGCAGTCTTTAGCACATGCAAAGACATACAGGCATCCAAGAGCCCAGCCTGGGCATCTGCAAGAAGTCTGCACCCTGGAGGCATGTGGTCTAAATTTGCAAGTGGTTGGAGACATGGCTGGGCATTTGAAAGTGTTCAAAAATTGGAGGGTTGATGTAATTAGATAACTGTTTTAGAAAGTCAACCCTGGCATCAAGCAGAAACTAAATTGAAAGTGATGAGAATCATCAGCAAATCTGCAAGCATTACAAAGTGAATGCCAAGGCACTTAAAGAGAAAATAGTCAAATGGCAGGTTTACGGGATTAACTGTTTCTATGCTGGAGAAAGGATAACTTCTAAAGTGCTAGAATTTAGGAGGAAGGGGAAGAACTCTGGGCAGTAACCTCATAGTCATGGAGACACTGGATTTTTTACAATACAGCACTGAGTTACATGTACATAATTGAGCAGGCAGTGTGTGTGTGTGACACCAGTTTCAAGCAAGTTCTGAATTGCAGATTTTAATATTGTGGGACTTCAGGGAAAAGTCAGATCAATGTCTTTATGAAAGATGCCAGATGTACAAAGTTTGTAAGGAAGGGAATGCATACCATTTAAACCCAAGGGGATCATGGGAGTGAAAGTAGACAGAAAGGATAGAGTTTAACTCCTTTATGAAATAGGGGATTGGCCAGAGCATAATCAGCCTAAAGTCAACAGAGCATGAATAATGAGGAAATATCTGCATACGTGCAGTGAAGACAGACTGCAGAGACAACCTCAGAACATACATGGGGTGACTAAATGATGAGGCTGGGACTCAGAAAGCCTAATCTCTGTCCTTCAAGACATGGAGGAGTGCCATATTGAAGATGGCCTTGCAGGATATTGGTCTTGGGCACATGAGCATCATGAAATTGTAGAAGGTCAGAAACAATCTCTGGAAAGAATAATTAATCAATCCTTCACTTTGACACTCACTGCTATCAAGTTACTTCCAACTCATAGTGACCCTAGAGGACATAATAGAACTGGACCATGGAGTTTGCAAGGAGCACCCAATGGATTTGATCTATCTGAACTTCCGGTTAGTCTGGTGGTGTAGTGGTTAAGTGCCACTTCTGCTAACTAAGAGGTCAGCAGTTTAAGTCCACCAGATGCTCCTTGGAAACTCTATAGGCGAGTTCTACTCTATCCTATAAAGTTGCTATGAGTTGGAATTGACTCAAAGGCGGTGGGTCTGGTTTGGTTTTGGTTTCACCTTGGCAACACAAGACTGCTAAATCCTTCCTTTTGCCCTCTTTCTGAGTTTTAGACACAACGCTGTTATTTGCTTCTATTATTTTATAAGCTCCGGTTTGATTCATTGCCCCTGGCTAGAATGCAGTACAAACCTGTGTGTCCACGGAGGATGAGAAGATCTGTGTTTTATGGCACTACTTGGAAAGATGCTACCACTAAGCATGAAGTATCTTGCTAGAGAGTCCTTCTGATAAGTCCTGCACTTTCTTTCTTCTCTGCTGAAACTATGCAATATCAGTTACCAATAAGTCAGTTTTGACTCATAATGACCCCATGTTTAACGGTGTAGAACTGGGTTCCCCATGATTTCAAATAGCTGACTTTCCAGAAGTCGATCACCTTGCTTTTCTTCCGAGGAGGCTCTGGGTAGACACCAAACAGCCAAGCTTTCAGTTAGCAGCTGAGCATTTTAACTACTTACATTCCTCAGATGTAATCTAGATTTTTTTTTTTTAGTGGTTGAATGAAAAATGCACATTCCCATATAAATTTGCACACCAACCTATATGCAACTCCCACTGCTCTCCCTGCCCGGTGGCAGCACACTCTTCTTCTCTGCTCCATACAGGTCTTATCCTCTCAACAATCTCCTATCCCCTCCTCCAGTAAGAGGTCAGCAGGACGGCATCCTATAGGTGCAGAGAACCATAAAGTGCACACAAGATGTGGTCACTCTGTGTCGCCAAGTCCCATCCATTCCTGTCTGAGAGTTGACCTCCTTTATGTTTTATGGATAGGGGCAGCATCAGGGCCAGGAGGCATGCTCCCAGGGTAACTCTGAGGCCCCTGGACCATCAATTGTGGTCTTTTAGATTCAGGGTGCACCCCTTTTTATTCTTGTGTTACCAGAGAGATTCAATTTTGTGAGTTCCATCACGGCTATCAACGGTGGTGGTCAGGCAACATCAGGTTCTTCTGGTCAAAAGTTGATGTAGTCACCCATTCATTTGGGTCTGTCTGTCTTCTGGGTTCTCTTCCTCTCATGTGGTTTTGGTCCTTGGTGATCATTCCTGCTAAGTTGGGACCATTTGCTGTACCCTCAGATGGCAGCTTGGCAGGTTTTAAGAACCCAGACACCACTCACCAATGTGGGATGCAGAGGGCACTCTTAGCAAAACACTAGTTGTGCCAACTGACCTTGATTAGCCATGAGAGAATTGTCCCCAGCCCCATGCCCCAGCTACTCTGCCCTTGCAATATTGAGTTAAGATGGGAGGAGCACTCATGTTACTTTGAAGTCTAGTTAATATTGATCTTCTTTCTAATGTGTGATGTCACAGATTTCACCCAACCAAATTTCTATTGCCTGTCTAATCTAAACCCTCCCCTCTTGCCCTCCCTCCCTTCTCACTCTAGCAGCCCTCAAAGAGTCTTTTCTTCTATGCCTGAATCTGTTTTTAAGTTCTTACCATAGAGTTCTCAAACAATATTTGTCCTTTTGTCACTGACTACTTTCGATCAACATAATGTCCTTCAACTGAAACCAGGTTATGAGACATTTCCTAAAATCATCGTTGTTCTTTATCATTGCACAGTGTTCTACTAAGTATATGTAATATAGTTTACCTATCCATTCCTCTGTTGTTGGGCATCTGGGTTGATTCCATCTTTTTGCTATTGTGGACTGAGCTGCGATAAACATTCATGTGCATGTTTCAGTTGGTGTTAATGGCCTTGATTCTGTAGGATATATTCTGAGCAGTGGAATTACTGGGTCAAATGGTATATCTACATCCACATTTTTAAGGAAGCACCAGATTGCTTTCCAAAGAAGTTGCACCATTTTTCAATCCCACCAAGAGTGTAGGAGAGTTCCACTTTCTCCACAATCTCTCCAGTATTTGTTGTTTTGCATTTTTTGGATCATGGCCATGCTTGTTGGGCTGAGATGGTATCTCATTGTAGTTTTGATTTGAATTTCTTCAATAGCTAATGGTCATGAGCATGTCCACATGTGTTTTTTGGCTGCCTGGATCTCTTTAGAGAAGTGTCTGTCCATCTCCTTTGCCCATTGCTTAATTGGATGATTTATCTTTTTCTTATTGATATTTTGTAGTACCTTATAGCTTATGGAGATCAGGCATCAGTCTGAGATATAGTTACCAAGTATTTTTTTCTCCAGTCTGTAGGTGGCCTTTTAATTCTATTAATAAAGTCTTTGGATGAGCAGAAGTGTTTGATTCTTAATAGTTCCCATTTACCTATTTTCTCTTCTGTTGTTTGAGGTCTGTTTGACAGATTTTGAAGTCTGTCTACATTGTGTATTAAAACTTCCATTGTTGCTCCTACATTTTCTTGGATGAGCTTTATCATTTTAGATTTGATACTTAGGGCTTTTATCCAGTCTGAGTTGTTTTTTGTATAAGGTGTAAGACATGGGTCTTGTTTCAATTTATTGCAGATAGATATCCAATTTTGCCAGCACCATTTTTTGAAGACATTGTTTTTACCCCAGTTTAATGTCTCAGGGCCTTTGTCGAATATCAACTGTTCATAGGCAGATTGTGTCATCTCTGCAGTCTCAATTCTGTTCCACTGATCTATCTGTCTCTTTTTTGCACCAGTACTGGGCTATTTTGACTACTGTGGCAGTGTAATAGATTCTAAAGTCAGGTAGTGAGAGGCCTCCCAGTGTGTTCTTCTTCTTCAGTAGTGCTTTACTTATCCTGGGCTTCTTCCCTTTCCAAACACAGTTGGTAATTCGTTTTTCCATCTCATTAAAAAATGTCACGGTAATTTGTATCGGGATTGCATTATATAAATAGATTGCTTTGGGCAAAATAGACATTTTAACCATGTTAAATCTTCCTATCCATGAGCAGAGTAAGTTTCTCCATTTACGTAAGTCTATCTTAGTTTTTTGTAGTAAGGACTTGTAGTTCTCTTTGTAAAAGTCTGTTATTTCTCTGATTAGATTAATTTCTAGGTACTTTATCTTCTTAGGGACTATAGTAAATGGCATTGATTTGGCAATTTCTTCCTTAATAATCTCCTTGTTGGTACAAAGGAATCCTACTGATTTACTTATGTTTATCTTGTGTCCTGAGACTCTGCTGAGCTATTCTATCAGTTTGAGTAGTGTACTGATGGATTCTTTAGGGTTCTCTGTGTATACAATCAATCATTTTCAATTAAGGAGATTTTTACTTCTTCTCTACTGATACAGATGCCCTTTATTTCTTGTTCTTGACTAATTGCTCTGGCTAGAACTTCTAGTACAATATTGAGTAGGAGTGGTGAGAGTAGGTATCCTTGTCTAGTTCCTGTTCTCAAGGGAAGCTGTTTCAGTCTCTCTCCATTCCAGATGACATAGGCAGTTGGCCCTTATTGCATAGAGGAATTTGCTGCCTATTCCTATTTTGCTGACAGTTTTTAGCATGAATGGGTGTTGGACTTTATCAAATGCCTTTTTTGCGTCAATAGGCAAAATCAGGTGATTCTTGTCTTTTGTGTTATTTATGTGGTTGATCCCATTAGTTGTTTTTCTGATGTTAAGCCACCCTTGCATCCCTGGTATGAATTCAACTTGGTCAGGGTGGATTATTTTTTGGATATGTTGTTTTATTCTATCAGCAAGATTTTCGTTGAAGATTTTTGCATCTAGATTCATGAGTGATATCAGTCTGTAGTTCTCCTTTATGGGGGGTCTTTCCCTGGCTTTGGTGCCAGGGTTATGCTGGCTTCATAGAATGAATTTGGGAGTGTTCCATCCCTTTCTATACTGTGAAATAGTCTCAATAGTATTAAAGATAACTCTTCTCTAAAAGCTTGGTAGAATTCTACAGTGAAGCCACCTGGGCCAGGGCTTTTTTTCATTGATAGTTTTTGGATGACTTTCAATCTCTTCCTTTGTGATGGGTTTATTAAGTTGTTCTGCTTCACCTTGTGATAATTTTGGCAGGTGATATGAATCAAGAAATTTGTCCACTTCCTCTAGGTTTTTAAATTTGTTAGAGTGGTCTTTCATAGTATTGTTATGATATTTTTTATTTCTGTTGGATTTGTCATGACAACTCCCCTCTCATTTCTTATTTGGGTTATTTGTTTCCTTTCCTGCTATTCTTTAATAAGTTTAGCCAGTGGGTTTGTCAATTTTGTTGCTCTTTTCAAAAAACCAGCTTTTGGTCTTTTCAATTTTTTCAGTTGTTCTTCTCTTCTCTAATTCATTTAGTTCTTCACTAATCTTTATGATGTGTTTTCTTCTGGTTCCTGAAGTATTCCTCTGTTGTTCTCTCTCTACTTGCTCAAGCTGTAGGGTTAGTTCTTTGATTTGATTTCTTTCTTCCTTCCAGATGTGTGCATTTACGGAGATAAACTGACCTGTGGGCACTGCTTTGCTTATATCCCACAGGTTCTGGTAGGAAGCATTTTCATTCTCATTGGAATCCGTAAATTTCTGGATTTCATCCTTGATTTCTTCTATAACCCATGGTTTTTTGAGCAAGATGTTATTTAGTTTCCATGAGTTTCACTTTCTATCTGTTTTTTCTGATATTGATTTCGAGTGTTATGGCTTTATGATCTGAGAAGATGTTTTGCATTAATTCAATGGTATGGATTTTGTTGAGACTTGCTTTATGTCTTAACACATGGTCTATTCTGGAGAATATTAGACGTGCAGTGGAGAATATTATGTTCCATGTGCACTGGAGAAGAAGACATAGTTGTCTACTGATGGATAGAAATTTCTGTATATGTTAATGAGGTCTAGTTGATTATTGTGGCTATAAGTTCTGTGTCTTTATTGAGTGTTTTTCTAGACAATCTTCCAATATTGAGAGTGGAGTGTTGAAGTCTCGCACTATTATTGTGGAGTGATCTATCTCATTTTTAAGTGCAGTCAGTGTTTCTTCAGTGTGTTTAGGTGCTCTAATATTGCCAATTGCCGTCGAGTCGGATCCAACTCATGCTCTAATATTAGGTGCATAAATATTTAATATCATTAAGTCCTGTTTGTGTGTTGAAACTTTCAGCAATAAATAGTGCCCATACTTGTCCACGATGATGGATTTTACATTAAAATCTATTTTATCTGAGATTAGAATTGCCACACCTGCTCTTCTCTGTGTGTTGTTAGCTTCATATATATTCTCCAATCCTTTAATTTTCAGTTTGTCCATATCTCTTAAGTCTAAGGTGAGTTTCTTGCAGGAAACACATGGATGGGTCATGTATTTTGATCCACAATATCACCTGATGTACTGGAGCATTGAGTGCACTCACATTTGATGTAATTATTGATATGTATGTGTTCAGTGCTGCCACTGTGATATGTTTATTTTTGTGTTGATGTTTTCTCTGCTGTTCTTATTAATCTGTTCTCAGAGATTCTTCTTTGTGAGTTGATTTTTCACCTTTTTGAAAGTTTGTTTTGTGGTTGTTGAGACTCCTGTATTATATTTCTTGATTTGCTATGTTGCATCTTTATTTTGCTTTACAGCTGCCCTTGTGACCCCCCCTTAATAAACTATGTATAAACCCACTTTCAATTATTACCATTCTTATCAACTTCCTCTCCCTTGGGAAGGACTATAACTACTGCAGTACATCTTTCTTTTTAATATACTGACATCATAGTTTTCATGCTATGATCACTGGGTCATTTCTTTCACTATTATAGCTTTGATTGAGTTTGGAGCCTTCCCTAACTGAGAAGGATTCTGGGTGATGTGTCTTGTATTTGCTTCTAAAATATAAAGTTAGTGGTTTTGTTCTTCTAAGCCAAGAGCTTCTTTCAGTATTTCTTGTAGCTTTGGTTCAGTTTTTACAAAGTCTCTGAGTTTCTGTTTGTCTGAGGATGTCTTAATTTCATTTTCATATTTGAACAATAGTTTGGCAGGATATATAATTCTTGGTTGGAAGTTCTTCTCCTTCAAGGCTTTGAATGTGTCATGCCACTGTGTCCTTTCCAGCGTTGTTTCTGCTCAGAAATCCGATGAAATCCTACAGCGTTTTCCTCTGAATGTTAGCTCTGCTTAGAGTCTCGCTGCCTTTAAGAGTTTCTGCTTATGTTTCATTTTGTTAAACTTGATTATAATATGTCTTGGAGTCTTTCTTCTGAGATCTATATTGAGTGGCATTCAGTATGTACCTTGGATATCTGTATTATCTTCTTTCATAATTTCTGGGAAGTTTTCTGTCACCAGCTCAGCAACAATACTCTCTGTGTTCTCAAGTGTCTCACCCTGTTCAGGAACTCCAATTAATCATAGGTTGTTCCTCTTAATAGAGTCCCACATGCTTCTTAATGCTTCTTCGTTGTACTTGTTTCTTTTCTCTGATTTCTCCTCATAAATGCTGGAGTCAATAGCTCTTTCTTCCAAATGAGAAAGTCTATTTTCTGTTTGTTCCATTCTGCTTTCTTGGCTTTGAATTGAAGTTTCAATATCTTGATTTTGGGGGCGGAGTCAAGATGGCGGACTAAGCACACGTCTCTTTATATCCCTCTGGAAACCAAGACCTGAATTGACAATCAAACAGAGTCTTCTGATCACCTAATCAGCCTCAGGACACGGCACAGAGCTGTTAATTGGGACTTCATACCACTCAGGAAAAAACCTCCTCTCTTTCGCTGACTCCCACTCCTGGCTAGCCCCAGCTCTCACGGATGGAAGGTAAACGCACCAGTTTGACTTTTTTTTTCCTCTGTCTCAGCTGGCGGTCGGAGCTGTGTCTTGCCTGGTGGCTGGACTCAGACACTCTGCTGGGGGATAGGCAGGCGAAATTCCCATATTCTGAGAGCCAGGCTCTGGACTCTGTTAATCTAGACACTTTGAGCCTTTTGTTTTGTGGCTGCCTCGGTGGGGTTTGTGCGGAGCTTTGCGGTCAGTATGCGGGATGCCATGTTGGTATCGAGATTTTAGCGGGACCTTGATCTTTGCCTGGGAGCCAGCGCCTGCAAACGGGACAGCGCTTCTCTGACAGAAAGGTAGTGATTTTGCACAGTGCTGCCTACTTTGGGGACCCTGCAACAGAAGCAGAGGAATCACTACCTCTCTGCACCTTTAG
Source organism: Heterohyrax brucei (assembly GCA_028571685.1). Taxonomy (NCBI): domain Eukaryota; kingdom Metazoa; phylum Chordata; class Mammalia; order Hyracoidea; family Procaviidae; genus Heterohyrax; species Heterohyrax brucei. The sequence goes on from CM053147.1 coordinate 35,171,583, forward strand.
CCCCTCTGTCTGCTGCCTGTGTGGAGGACGCCCTCTTGGATACGGTGGCTGCAGCTGGACCTAATTCTTAGCTTGGGAGCCAGAGCCTGCCCACAGGAGAGTGCTTTTCTATCACAAAACCAGTACTTGATGCAGTGTTGGCTAAGGCTAGGCCCTGTCAGCAGAGGCTAGCAGGGCAGTAGCATTGCTGTATTCTGAACTAGTTTGTTATCATCTGGGGTTGGATATAGTGGCACTTATTTTGTCAGATGAGAAGAGGGACCTCTACACCTGAAAACCTAACTGACTTGTGAACTGGTCAGATACCTTTTGCTTTATATTGGAAGACAGCCTAGAGAAACATTTGCAATCCACCCTCACAGTACCTCTTCCAGCCCCTATATACTCACATGAGACCCAAAAAGCAACAGACAATTGTGGCACACAAGCAATCATTCATGGCTTCAGAAGGATCCCAAACAAAGTAACCAAGGAGTTTTCCAGATGAAGAAACTTTTATGAAAGCATCAGGAAGTGAATACAAATTGATTATATAGAGAGCCCTTCTAGACCTTATACAAAATGCAGCAGAACAAAATGAAAAATTAAGCAAGTTGTTCTATCTGATGGAACACCAGTACTCTGAAATCCAACAGATCAAGAAGAAAATCAAGGACATAGAAACTTCCATGCAAAGCCAAGAAAACAGAATGGAACAAATGGAAAAAAAGAATTTCTGACTTGGAAGACAGAGCTACTGATGCCAGCGTCTATGAGCAGAAATCAATATCTTGATTTTGTTCTTGATCTGTTGGATTTCAGAATACTGGTGTTCCATCAGACCAAACAGCTTGCTTACTTTTTCATTTTGCTCTGCTGAATTTTGTATAAGATCTAGGACGGCTCTCTATATAATCCTTTTGTATCCACCTTCCCATAGTTTCAGTAAAGCTTCTTCGTCTGGGAAGTTCTGAGGTAGTTTCTTTTGGGGGCCTTCTGAAACCATGGGTGATTTCTTGGTTACGGTTTTCTCCAGAGTTTGTTGCTCTTGGGATGTCAGGTGAGTCAGTAGAGGCTGGGAAAGGTGCTGTGAGTATGAGCCACAGTTATTTCTCTAGCCAAGGCTAGGCCGTCTTAAAATGAGAGGTAAAAAGTAGGTGACAACTTCCACAGTCAGTCAGGTTTTCAGGTATGTAGGTCCCACTTCCCAGCTGATACAGTAAGCACCTCTATATTGAACCCCAGATATTATAAGCTAGTTCAAAATACAGAAAGGCTACTGTCCTGCTGGCCTCTGCTGTTGGGCCCCAGCTGTAGGTGACACTGTGTAGAATACTGCTTTTCTTCTGGTAAAGTACTCTCCCCCAGGAGGCGCTGCCACCTAGCTTAGGAACTAAGTCCACCTAGGGCCTCCGTAAGGGTGTCTCTGCTTCCCAGTTGATCAAGTTGGCATCCTGCACAAGCTTGCCATCTGTCACAGTAAAGGCTACTCTGTTGCGGAGGCATAAAGAGAGGCCAAAGTGCCAAGATGCACAGTCCAAAGCTGGGCTCTCAAAACATGACAATTTCGCTTGCTGATCCCACCAGCAGTACACCCTAGGTTAGCCGCTACTCAAGTCCCGGCTCTTCCCACCAGGTAAGACAGAGGAAAAAAAAGTTAAAATGGTAAGTTACATTCAGTCCTTGTAAGTCAGCTCTTGCCAAGAGTGGGGTCAGTGAAACAGAGGATGTTTTCTGTTCAGTGGTATGAAGTCCAAATTAACAGCCCTATGCCACATCCTAGGGCTCACTAGGTGTCCAGAAGGCTCCATATAATTATCAATTCAGTTCTTGGTTTCCAGGGGGATTTAGAGAGTTGTGTGTTTATTCTGTCATCTTGACTCTACCCCCCTGCAATCCAGATATTGAAAAAGAAAAAGGAAATCTATAACTCTGCAGTATTTGGCATGATATAAGCACATAATTAATACCTATTTTCTGAAGAATATAACAAATTTTAAAAAAAGACATGAACATTGAGAGAAAACTAATCATCACTGAGGCTATAAACTTAGTTCTTCTGGGCATCTGGTGAAAGCTGCAGCCAGATGAATTAGGGTCTGCTTCCAAACTGTTCTTGCACATGTTGTGACAACAGATGACTGGAGACTGATTTTGAGTCACAAGAGAAGTCAAGCTCGCTTTTGTGTTCTACCTCTGTAACACTTGGCTTTCACATAACAGCTTTTCAAGCTTCATTTAATTGGTACTAAAAAGCCCACTGTTACTATAACATGTATATAAAAATGATTCTAGTCATGCATGTTAAATTTGTTGAGTAAATATGTATCAGGAAAAGAAGCAACATATTAGGTCTGGTTTTCATTTGAGGCCTGGCAAATAGTAGAATACTCTATGAATGCCTAGCTAAAAAAAAAAAAAATAAGTGAAGTCAGGCTTGGAAATCCAGGCTGTGTGGTGGCATGGCTATGCAGCAGCCTGCTGTTGGAGAGCTGACAAACAGTTGGATGAACGCAATGCTCAGTGGGTCCCAAATCTGCAAATTTCGGAAAGGAAAGGAAGCAGGAGCCTTTTCTAGTAGGTAATTACCGTCAATTATACCCCGAAGGCTCACTGCTATATGTGGAAAACATTAATAAAGCAATGAAGACTAAGGAACTGGGAAACAAATCACTGAGCTGACACTTAAATGGAAAACTTACCATACTTCAAAAGTAGCAAACTGGCAACCAGGTTTTCTGAATCTGGCCTGGATTTGTATTTTGTTTGGCCTGGGTGTTTTCAAGGCAATGTAAACTAGACTCTCTTCAGCATGACATTTTCCTATGCTACTCCAGTGTCTCTAGCATTTTCTGTTGTTATCTATGTATCACTCTGGATTCATTTATGCACCTATGGTATTTGAGTTTGCACCTCCTAAAAAGAAGTTTTTGCTTTTTTAAAAAAAAAAAAAAAAATAGTGGAATAACATTGTAATAGAAATAGTTTGGTGGCAGAAGGCTTGAGATGAAATTTGAATCAGGTGGCTTATTAATGGTGTGACAGGTCTTCCTAAATGTCATTATTCTCAGCTTTAAAATAGAAGACTAAAATTACTACTACCCACTAAGCTGAGCACATAGGCTAAATGTGGACCTCAAGTAAGGTAATTTGTTAACTAGAACACTCTGTAGTCAGTATTTGGTTTTAAACTTTTTTCTTAAGTTATTTGACTACATATATTCTACAATGGTGACAGTTAGCTGTAGAAATTCTATGCCTGGGCCCCTTCTGGCTGAAGCTCTGTATGTACCTACAGGCCAGTTGTTCTCAAACTTGACTGCACATTGGAATCAATGGTGCAACTTTGAAAAATACTGATGTCAGAGTCACATCTTCAATGACTCTGGGTTCACTGGTCTGGGAGTGGCCTGTGCTTTGTAGGTTATTTATTTATTTATTTTTCATCTTTCAGTTGATTTTAACGACAAGTCAAAGATTGAACCATGACTAAACCGTAAAAGCCTAGTACCTTCAAGTCGGAACTGACTCATGGCGACCCATGAACCATAAAAGTGTAGTCAAAACAGATTTAATTATTTTCAATCTCTGTTTTAATAAAACCTCTGTAGAAGATATCCCTGGCTAGTTCATCCATTTTTTAGATCAGTGGTTTTCAAAGAGTGGCAATATCAGTATTACCTAGTATGATGGGGTGAATGCACTCCTTTCCTCCCTACCACACCAGAAATGTCCATGTCTGAATCCCTAGAATTTGGGACTATGTTTCATTATATGATTTCATGGTTTGAATTGCATCGCCTAAAAATTTGTGTAAACTGCTTAGAACATGATTCCCGCTATCGTGCTGTTGTCCTCTGTTTCGTGATTGTAATTTTATGTTAAATAAGATTAGCATGAGAGTGTAACTCCTTTACTGAGGTCACATTCTGATCCAATGCAGAGGGAATTTTCCTTGGTGTGGTTTGTACCACATTTTATCTTACAAGAGATAAAACAAAAGAGAAGTGAAAAAAGATTAGAAGCACTCATACTACCAAGAAAGCTGTACTCGGAGCAGAAAGTATCCTTTGAACCAGAGGTTCCTGCAACTGAAAAGCTCCTTAACCAAGGGAAGATTGATGACAAGGACTCCAGAGCCAACAGAGAAAGCCTTTCCCTGGAACTGATGCCCTGAATTTGGACTTGTAGCCTACTAGACTGTGTAAGGATAAATTTCTCTTTGACAATGTGATATTTCTGTTGCAGCAGTACTAGACACCTCGGACACCTGGCAAAGGGACTTTGTACCCATGATTAAGTTCAGGATCTTCAGTTGGGGAGATTAGCATGGATTACCCAGGTAGGTCCAACTGAATCACACAATCCTTATAATTGGAAGGCAATAAAGTTAGAATCAGAGAAAACAAGTAAAGATGGAAGGAGAGGCCAGAAGAGAGAAAATTCTGTGCTCTGGCTTTGAAGATGCAGGAATGGTCCTACAAAAGGAGCACAGCTGTGTTTCATTGACTATGCAAAGGCATTTGACTGTGGATTATAACAGAACACTTAATTATGATCCTTACAAAGATCAAGAGGTAGCATTCAAACAGAACAAGGAAATACTGTGTGGTTTAAAGTAAAAAAAGATGTGTGTCAGGGTTGTATCATTTCACCATACTTATTTGATCATTATACTGAGCAACTAATCCAAGAAGCTGGATTCTATGAAGAATTCAGAACCAAGATTGAAGGAAGACTCCTCAGCAACCCATGATCTGCAGATGATATAACCTTGTTTGCTGAAAGTGAGAAGGATTGGAAGCACTTATTGATGAATCTCAAAGACCACAAGCTTCAGTATGGATTACACCTCAACATGAAAGAAAACAGAAATTCTCACAAGTGAACTAACAAGCAATCCATTGTAAATGGAAAAAAGATTGAAGTTGTGAAGGATTTCATTTTACTTGGATCTACAATTAATGCTCATGGAAGCAGCAATCAAGAAATCAAAAGATGCATTTCTGTGGGCAAATATGCTGCAGAAAACATCTTTTTAGCGTTAACAGGCACAATTGTTACTTTGAAAATTAGGGTATGCTTTCCCAAAATCAAGGTATTTTCAAATAAGCATGCAGAACCTAGGCAATGAATAAGGCAGATAGAGGAAAAGTTGACACTTTTGAGTGACAGTGTTAGTGAGGAATGTTGAAGATTGTTGTGGATTGAATTGTGTCCCCCCCAAAACAGGTGTAGCCATGTGGTTGGGCCATGAGTCCCAATATTTTGTGATTGTCCTCCTTTAGAAGATCACCTCTCTCCTCCATTGTAAATGGAGTTTCCCTGGAGTGTGGCTTGCCCAACCCTTAATCCTTTCATCCTGCAAGAGATAAAAGGAAAGGAAAACAGGCAGAGATTTGGAAACTTCACACCACCAAGAAAGCAGCACCGGGAGAAGAGCACATCCTTCACACCTGAAGTTCCTGTGCCAAGATGCTCTCTGGACAAAGACTGATGCAATACCAGACTTTCCTCCAGAGTCAACTGGGGGAAAGCCTTCTCCCTGAGTGGACATCCTGAATTTGGACTTATAGCCTACCAGATTGTGTAAGAATAATCTTTCTTTTGTTAAAGCCATCCACTCTGTGATATTTCTGTTAGAGCAGTACTAGCTGACTAAAACAAAGGTACTAACCCACTGAAAAAACGCACTGGCATCAAGTCGATTCCAACTCATAGTGACTCTTTACAACAGAGTAAAACTGCTCCATAGAGTTTTCAGGGAGGGCCTGGTAGATTTGAACTGCCAACCTTTTGGTTAACAGTTGTAGCATTTAACCACTGTGTCACCAGCATTTCTGCTGAATATACTACAGGTTTTCAAAAGAATGAACAAATTTGTTTTGGAAGAAGTAAAGCTAGAACGCTCCTCAGAAAAAGGGACAGTGAGCCTATATCTCACATACATTGGATATGTTAGTAGGAGGGGTCAGTTCCTGGAGAAGGACATCCTTAGCAGAGGGTCAGCAAAATGGAGAAGGACTCTCAGTGAGATGGACTGACACAGTGGTTGCAACAATAAGCTCAAGCATAACAATGATTGTGACGATGGCACAAAACTGGGCATCCTTTCATTCTGTTGTACATAGGGTCACTGTGAGTCATAACTGACTAGTAGGAATTTACTGGGCAACACCTAACAGCAATTGAAAGACTGGCATTTCAAATTCACCAGCTGCTCCATGGGAGAGATGCAGCTGTCTGCTTCCGAAAGATTCATAGCCTTGCAAGCCTATGGGGGCAGTTCTACTCTAACGTATAAGGTCACGGAGTGTCAGAATTAATTCAATGGCAATGGGTTTCAATGAGTTAACATGATTGCTAGATTTGTAAAAATGTGTGTTTTAAGAGATTTCTGATCTTTGGTACAGAATTGCAGATTTCAATCTAAAGTGGAACAGATAGCATAGGAGGACTGTCAATTAAGTTCATGAACTCATCCTAGAAAAAGGGCTACATACCTCACTGCTGAATATCACTACAGTCACCTTCAAAGTATTTCCCCTGGGAAGCTATGCACTGATGTCAACATGCCTAGTCCACCCTTCAAAGAAATTTTTCAACTTTTTCTGGAATGGCCATCAGAGATGTTATCGTATTACCCTTGATGTCCTGAATGTCATCAAAATGTCTTCCTTTCAATATTTCCATTATTTTAGGGTAAAGAAAAACATTGCGGGCCAGATCAGGTGAGTAGGTAAGGTGTTCAAATACAATTATTTGTTTACTGGCTAAAAACTCCCTCACCAATAACTATACAGTTAAGTTTGCAAACTTGTGACCTTGCCACCATGTGCAATGACCATTCCAGAAAGAGTTCCAAAACTGTTTTGAAGGTTGGACTAAGCGCTGGCATCAGTGCATAGCTTCCCAAGGGGAGTACTGGGAAGGTAACTGTAGGGGATATTCAGCAATGAGGTATGGAGCACTTAACAGCAATTAAGTTCACAGACTTAACTGTAGAACTTCGTGTAGTCACATGTTTTAATGAGGGATGGGGAGAATTTATATTTTAACAAAATGATCTCAATTTCAAAATACAGTGTTGACTACAACCCAAAGAGTGAAAATCACGTGTAACTTGTAAATGTGGAGATTTTTTGCTGTCTTGATTTTCATAGTGAAAACTTGGAGCAGTACTGCATCTGTACCCTAAAGGCTATCTAATCTCATTGTGTCTATTTAAACTGTCAGCAAATTTGCAAGTGGTTTTGAAGTCTAGGTGTCTCTTTGTAGGGAATATCATGGAGACTACTGATTCATATCCAGGAGGTTTCTGATGTACTGAAAGTCCAAGGTTTCCACTTTGACATAGAATGGTGACTAGTTTAGCTACTCTAACATTACCAGTCCCTTAGCCCTTGAAACTGTCTGTGTATGAGCTTCTCATTTGACCCAACTGGGAGCTCTACATTTGTCACTGGAACCTAAGAACAATCTTTCTAAAAATATTGAAGTCACTTCCTCTTCTTTATATAGTCCTGTTGGCAATTTCTTTGTCAAACTACTTCACTGCATTTTATCATACTTTTAAAAATATGGTGCAAGGATCTAAAGTTCAAATAAGTAACACAATCGGTTGAAAAATACTTACCCGACAAGTAATCATACACTCTTATGTCACCTGGCATGCAATGAACAAGCTGATGAATGAGTCAGGATTTAAATGGTAATTATCATTCATCATTATAATAGACTTATTAATTCATAAATTCTGGGTAAGCCAATTTTCTATAAAAAGGTTAATAATAAAAGTAGAAAAAGAAAAGAAAATAGCCCCAATGTAATAAAAAATGAAAGAACTAGAATATCTTTACTGCCACAAATCCCTTCTTAATTATCTAGTGGTTTTATATTAAAATGTTGCTTAATACAGGAGTATATTTTATCAGCATTTGCGAAAAACAAAACATACAATTTCTTATGTTATGCATCCCTCACTCCTCATCTGAGCAAGTATAAATATAAGAACCCCATTGGGGTAATATTTGAATGCTTTGAATTAACATAATCCCAAACAAAGATGGTTTTTAACAGTGATAGTTATTTTTAGTAAACAGCAAAGTATCTCACTTGAAGTTTTTACTGAAATAAATCATGAATTTTGCATAGCATCAGTTTCAACATATATGTCACAAATTTATATGGGTGCAAATGACAAATGGAGCCACACATGAAATGATTAAGTCTTTATAGCTTGAAAATACCAATCAGCTGTGCTGACACGGGAAACATCAAAAGAAAATGGAAAGAATACAGAGAATCACTTTACCAGAAAGAAGTGCTCAACTTTCAAGCATTTTAGGAGGTACCATACGATCAAGAACTGGTGGTGCTAAAAGAAGTCCAAGCTTCACTGAAAGCATTGATAAAAACATGGCCCCAGGAACTGATGGAATACCAACTGAGATATTTCAAATAGTAGAGGCAATGCTGGAAGTGTTCACTTGTTTAATCCAAGAAATGTAGACGACAGCTCGCATGTCAACTGACTGAAACAGATCATATATATATATATGTATATATATATACATATATATATTCCAATGAAATGTGAAATTATTGAAGTAAAATTATACTAAAGACAATTACAAAATCTTGCAGCAGTACATTAACATGGAGTTGCCAGTAATTGAATCCCATTTCAGAGGAGGACATGGAAAAGTGACACCATTTCTAATGTTAGATGGATCTTAGTTAAAAGCAGAGAATATAAGAGAGATGTTTACTTGTGTTTTATTGACATTCAAAAGGATGCAATTGTGTGGGTCATAAAAAATTATGAGTAACATTGTGAAGAATGAGAATTCTAGACTTAACTGTGCTCAAGCCACATCTGTACATAGAATAAGAAGTAGTTGTTCAAACAGAACAAGTAGGTATTGCATGGTTTAAAATCAGGAACACAGTCATCAGAGTTGTACCCTTCCACCATACTTACTCATTCTGTATGCTGAGCCGGTAACCCAAGAAACTAGACTAAATGAAGAATAACTTGTATCAGGATTGGAGGAAGACTCCTTAACAATCTGTGATACGCAGATGATACAGCTTTGCTTGCTGAAAGTGACAAGGACTTGAAACATTCATGAAAATCAAAGACCACACCTTTGAGTATGGATTACACCTTAACATAAAGAAAAACAAAAATCTTCACAACTGGAGCAATAAGCAACATCATGATAAATGGAGAAAATAATGAAATTGTCAAAAATATCATTTTGCTTGGATGCACAATCAACATCTATGGAAGCAGGAGTCAAGAAATCAAATAGCCCATTGCACTGAGCAAATCTGCTGCAGAAGACCTCTTTAGAGTGTTAAAAGGCAAAGATGTCACTTTAAGGAATAAAGGTGTGCCTGACCTAAGCCATTTGTCCTAGTTATTTAGTGACCATGTTTTGGGGAGGAATACAATAAAATCCATGATATTCCACACTTTGGCCCACAAAAAGTCACATCTTTCCAACATGTAACACAAGTATTACAGAATAAGTTTTAACCCCAAGCCAAAAATCTAAAGATTTCTCTTCATCTATGAAATCTAGAATACAGGTTATCTGTTTCTAAAGATACAATGTCAGAACAAGCACAAGATAGATGTTTCTATTACCAGTGGGATGAATTGCAGAGAAAAAGGCATAACAGGCACCAACGAAATCAGCAAAACATATTACATGAGCCCTCAAGGTTTAGAAAATAATCTGTTCTCTGAGACATTTTACACAATAGTTCTGGCTTCCAGACTCTAGGTATTGCCACATCTTCCGGATTCTGAGTGGAACCCCTTGACCCTAGCGTATAGCTCTTCCTTCTAGGCCCACTAGGACAGCAGCTTGGTACTCTGCTTTAGGCACACCATGCTTCCGGCCCAACTGAGTGGCAACTCTACCCTTGGAAACACCAGAAGCTGTGGCTCCACCCTGTGAAATCTCTGAGGTCATGGTCAGACTAAGGCAGCTCGACTTCTGGTGTCCCTTGTCTCTTCAGCTCTTGTTTCTGTAGCTTCATGGCCCATGCCTTCAATTCACATCTGTCCTGCTAAGGCAAGTGTTTGAAAACTCTGTAGCTTTACCAACAAGAGCCCAGGGGCACCCCGCTCTTCCAGGAAACCTCCTGCACATAGACATTCAGTTCTCTGACTCTATCAGTCAGCTCTCCTTGTCTGGCATTGCCAATTTGCTGCTTCTTGTTTCTTATCATTGACACCTTCTCAGGTGCTACCAGTTCTCTTCTGTTTCTTCTGAGTCTTCTATCCATTTACAGTTTCAAAACCACTTTCACATTTTAGGTATCTGTTAGAGCAGCATCCCACTTTCTTGCTACCAAAATTCTGTCTTAGTCACCTAGTGCTTCCGTAACAGAAATACTACAAATCGCTGGCTTTAACAAAGCGAAATATATTTCCTCCGAGTGAAGCAGGTTAAAAGTTCAAATTCAGGGTGTCAGGCTTTCTCTGTTGCTGTGGAGGAACATCCTTGCCATCAATTTTCCCCTGGACTTACTGCTTCTAAGGTACAGGGACCTTGGGGCCAAAGGACATGCTCTGTTTCTGATACTGTTTTCTTGGTGGGGTGAGGTCTCCAAATCTCTGCTTTCTTCCCTTTCTTCTAAGTCCCAAAACACTGCCTCGAAGCACAATACAGTCTCACAAATAGAGTAATGCCTAACCAACACAACTGCCATCCATCTACCTTCATTAGCATTGTAGAGGCAATATTTACAACATTCAGGAACACCACACAATACCAGGATTCATAGCCTAGCCAAATTGCTACCCACGTTTTTGAGGGGACACAGTTCAGTCCATGATACTGTGGTACTGTCAATCACCTCATATGCATGAAAAACTGGACAGTGAATAAGGAGGGCCGAAGAAGAATTCATTCCTTTGATTACAATGTGTTGTTGAAGAGTACTGAATATACTGTGTACTGCAATAAGAACCAACTAATTTTGTCTTGGAAAAAGTACAGGCTGCTTCTCCTTAGAAGCTGGGATGATAAGACTTTGTCTCACGCACTTTGGACATGTTATCAGGAGGCCTAAGTCCCTAGCGAAGGACAACATGCTTGGCAGAGTGTGAGGGAAAATGCGAGAGACTCTCATTAAGGTGAATTGACATAGTGACTGTAACAATGATCTCAAACCTAGCAACAATGATAAAGATGGTGCAGGACCGAGCAGGGCTCTGTTTGTTGTACCCAGGCTTGCTGTGAGTCAGAACTAACTAGCGGAGACCTAACAACACTGGCAACGTTGACATCAGTTCTAATGATACCAGCAAAAAAAAAAGGGGGGGGCATTTTAATTACATATTTTATTCCTTAATGATTTAAAAGGAAATGCAGGAGAGACAAGTAATAGAAGAAAAAAAAAAGAAGAAGAAGAATTAGTTCTAAAATCTGCTAAAATAAAGCAATAGCTAAAAAGTCAAAGACAAAACTTTTAAAGCTAGTTGGCTTTGGCTTTATTTCTGTATAACGTTTAAATAGTCTTATCTTCAAATGTAACTATTAACTAAATTCAGGGAAATAAGAAAATTGTTTATCTGGATAGTTTTGCTCTCAGTTTAGAACGTGGGCTACAAGACGGCAAATGGTTTTGGCTATACATTTTGTTTTCCTGATAGAAGGTACTCAGTGCAAAAATGAGCTGTTAACTGAGTCATTCGACTGAACTAACTAGAATAAAGAGTCAAAATCCTTGTTTAGTCAACTACAGAGTTGAAATACAAGATTCTACCAGACAAATATATGTTTAATTTTCTAGGAAACTTTCTGGTGACTTTCCCACAAAGTGGGACCTAGAGTTTGAAAGAGAGAAAGAGCACAATGACTTTTATAATACTGATGAAAATGATATTACATATACACATACGTGTCTGCATCCAACAAAATAATTTTAAATACAAAATAGCTGCTACAAGAATTTTAAACTTCCCTGTACTTGAAAGTAAAAATTAATAGTATAGTATAGGTCCAAAACTCCAGGACATAGGTAGGTAACATGCTGTTAACATTAGTGATTAGGGTCTTGTTTAAATAATAGCTGTATAATTAAGGCAGCTACTATTTAACCAACCCTTGGCACATAGGCCTTTTGCAGTTTTATATGGTAGCTTTTTTAAGTAAAGGGTAGCAAGTGTAACAAAAAATTGATAGTAGGCAAAGACTACGTGGAAGAAAAGGAAAGTTCTTCTTTTTTTTTCTTTTTTTATGCTGACTTACGTTGGATAATACCTATTTAGTGGAGCACCATGAGGCCTACTTGGAGGTTCAAGAGTGGGAAGTTTTCCTTTGTAATCAAAATTCTAAGAAGTTACACAAGACCCTTGCAGTTGAGTCATGTTAGAAAAAGTAGACAGATCGTATGTACTTTGCCCAGTTATCCCCTAGCTCTCCTTTAGTGAGCAGTTACATAATTTTCTGAGGAACAGTGCTCCCCATGAGACAGAAGGTCCAATTTGTCCTACCTTAATAAATGAGTAAATAGATTCATTTATTACAAATAAATATAATCTTCCTTGCTGCTTTATCACAAACTGCTTTCCAATCTCAGATCCCAAACTATATTGAGAATGTAAGAAATGCTGCAGATATTTTCTTAAAAGGGAAAGTGCACACATTCGGCAGTGCTGAAGTTCTCAAGTCCTCCTTAGGTGATTTTCCTAAGACTGTCTGCTACGACATGGGGCCTGGTTAGATTTAGAAAAGTCATTAAAATTTTGAAAGCCTATTTTTTTTTTTTTGCAGAGACTCCATAGGACTGAGCAGCATTTTCTAACAAACTCAAGTTGTTATGAAAATTTAAACTTTGTTTACAAAGTATTGGAAACCCTGGTGGCACAGTAGTTAAGTGCTACATTTGCTAACCGAAAGGTCAGCAGTGTAAACAGGTGCTCCTTGGAAACTGTATGAGGCGGTTCTAATCTGTCTAGAGGGTTGCTTTGAGTTGGAGTCGATTGGATGGCATAGGGTTACAAAGCCCTGCAGTATGAAACTCTCATTTTGTTTGAATCAACATACATGATTATCAAGCAAATGGCTCCCATCATGGGTACTGATTTCTGTGAACACTCACACACCTTTCGAACTATTCTGATGTTGGAACTTTCTGGCTATGATGCAAAAAGTTCATGGTTTATGTTGGGATTAGAACTGTCACTTACCCCATCATAATTCCATACACACTTTTGTAAATATAAACTTGATAAAACTTTCAAGGTTGTTGAAGTGCAAGTTTTTTCTTTGTCTGTTCTATTACCAGTGTCAGGTATTGTTTCAAATCTTTCAATGGCCTTTCAGTTTAACGGTTACCTCTTCGCAAATATCAGCCCCTGAAAAACATCTGAAGGCTATTTTTCCCCCTGTGGAGAGCAACGGAAGTCCTGATCAGGAGGGTGAGATGCATAGCAAAATGCCCAGGATTCTGGACTCCATCTAGAGACCAAAGCGATCGATCATGACTGATGTGGTGAGATACCAGGAATAAAGACGGCACAACAGGATCTCCTACAGAAACTGTTGTAAGCATCCCATCTGTAACTCATTCATTGTTTCTCCAAGTTTCTTAACAGTCTCCCACACACCTCAGAAAAACTGGCAGAAGATTCAGATGGGTTTATTTTTATGACCTCGTGGTTTCACTCTCTTCAATATTTGGGGGGAAATACCAGCTCTCATGCTGACTTCTTTCATTAAATAGTTATTTTTAAAATATACAGGCTCTGAAAACTGAGAACTCTATATTTATCTAACTAGTCAATTTAGTATAAAAGATACCTAATCTCTTAGCACTTAAGAGTCAGACACTCTATCAGGGTCCTTGGAAAAGTGTATTGCTTATTGTGGTAACAATGAAACACTGTTTTAGGGATCGATTCCCTTGCATTTGCCAACACAGCACATGAAATCCAAAACTCAGCAGTCAGGGTGCTTATTCTCCAAGCTCCCTCACTCTTAAGTCATTGCTCTCTGTGCAGCCTTTGCGATGCATGTAAGAGCACGCATACAACCAGAATGCCTGCTCTCCAGCGTAGGTTTTAACTATCTACCTGGAAGGAATCAAACTGATATTATCTCTCCCACGGCTAAAAGAAGTTCAGAGTCCTAGGAGAAAGTAGGCCTTAAAATACAAGGATGGAAAAACATTTTCCCAAGCATTATTTTGCTTACATTAATATTTCCTTCTTAAAGTTGTTAGCATGTATGATGGACTACTATAATATTTATTTGGAACTGACAGTACTGCCTTTATATGTGGGTGGGCTTGAACTATCAACTCTTTGGTTAGCAGGGAAGCACTAACTGTTAGCACCACATATTCTGTATGTACATCATTTCTTTGCAACCTACAGGTAAATGTTTCCATGTAAGGGGCTATTCATTCTATTTGTTATTGCCTTCAAAGCATAAAACATTTCTGTTCTTTCTCATTTAGACACATACACTTACATGCAGAGAGCACAGCATACTCCAAGCAAATATTAGCATGTAAAAAACATGGCACTACAGAGTACAATATAAATTCATATAGCTAAATGAGCATAGCGTGGATTTTTCTTTTTTAATGAACAATTCTGACATAGAACCTTACATTCAAACCTGCAGGCTAGAACATCAGTTCCATGAAGCACTCATTTTTTTTTTTTTTTTTCTGTTGCGCTCACTATTAGATCTCCAATGCTTGATAATCCCTAATTTCTGGCACATAGTAGGCATATGTTAAATGTTGACTATGGAGAATGGTGATAGTAACACTGAAGCCTTAGTCAAATAAGAAAAAGGCAGCTTGTAATAAAAAGCTATGGCATGATTCACAAATTTTTGATTCACAAAGATGTTGAATTAGAGGAAAACACAAGTTTTTATGTTGATTTCCAGCAGTCTTTGAAACTTGGCAATTTAGTAAATATGGAGTTAGTTTAAAGCAGAGCAAAGAAGTCAATATTGAATATCTGTTTGCAGAAGACATTCTTCTTGCAGATCTAGTATGCAGCTGGCACACATGGGTACAACTACACCAGCTGTACAGCTATGGAAACATTTCCCTACTGGCTTACCAACTGCTGAGTCCTTCAAGTACTCCATGAAGCCCTGGAGATTTTGGTCTCACCCCACAAACTGCTGAATAATCCTGCAATCCCCAAAACAAAGAGCTAGGAACTAGTGTCCCAGCCTAGCAGGTGACCTGAAGCACTGTGGACAGCCATCATTTGGATTGGTCAGTGTGTTTGCTGTACTGGTTGTTAAATATTTCAAATATTATAGCTCTTTCCCTGTGAGGATTCTGATAGGAAGCCAAATCTTTCCCTTCCCAAAGGTTTCATGAGGAGTGAAAAACTATTCCACCCACTGTGCAGAAGGTCACTCAAAGGTTCCTACAAAGTCGCAGAAGGAATGTATAGCTTAAACAGATGTCAGTAACACAGAACAAAGGGGAACGAGATGGGTAGCACTTAAGAGACAGTCATGCAGATTTAGAAGGTAGACAGCAGAAAGTAAGGAAGCAATAATGTCGTGTTGTGCTGCACTGGTTAGACACAAGGCGTGTGGAGAACAGAGAAGCTTGGCTGCACAGAGATGGAAAGAAATGTCACCAAGAGAGGGCAAGAGTGGAAAAATTAATCTAGCTACAGTGGGTTACACTTGTGGACATACAGTCAGGCTAAGGCAAACATGTAAACACACACACACACACATCAATGACATAAATAAGAAATGTACCGAATTTAGTGGCCAAACTGGAGCAACAGAAATTCAGGTAGTGAGCAACCAGTGAAGTAAGGCAAATAGTTGAGTGATTGTCTGAGGTGGTCCACCTAATGGGTAGCTCTACAATAGGGGTGATGTCTACACTAGTGGAACAAAGGGAGATACAAGAATCTGGAAGATCCTGGTGCCAAAGTTGGATGAGTTTCACAACCATTAAGTCAACAAGAGGATCCTGTCAAGATCAGTATTTGAAGCAATCAAGATCACTCCCTTTTTTAGAGCCCAGGAGACAGAAAGACTCATATGAATGGGAGTCTGTATCAACATGAGACCAGAAAAATCAGATGGTGCCCAGCCACCACCAAGGGCAGCAACAATGGAGGACGCAATGTAGAGTCCCTTAGGGAACACAAGAAAAAGAGGGGTGCTGCTCAAGATCTGTACTAAAAGACCACACCTGATGGTCCAGTGGCCTGGAGGTTCCCCTGGGAACATGACCCCTAGACCTGCTGCTGGCCCTGGCCAGAAACCACTACTTGGGTCAGCTCTTCAGACAAGAATGGACTGGACTCAGGGACACAGTGTGACTGTATGGTGTGTGTACTTTATCGGTCTATACATTTATAGGAAGCTGTCCTCGTGCTTTCTTTCTAAATAGGAGAGAAGATGGTGGAGAGGAGGGGACAGGTGCTTGTTAAGAGGATACTGGAACTATAAAGTGAAAAAGATGATTACGTTGTCACTGAGTGAGGAGAGCAGATGGGGCTGCAGATAAGCTGGCATGCAAAATTGATTTGGGCTGTATGCTTTCACATAATTGCAATAAAAAAAGATACCTTTTTAAAAAACTAGTTTCCATTGATTTCTTTTTTTGTAACTGAACTTTTACCTTTGTAATTTTGTCTTCCATTTTTACACCCTTTGATATTTTGTTCATTCCTTCAGTCGTCTGGTTGTTGTCTCTATCTTAGATCATATATGGGGACTGCCAATTAAGTTCATGAACTCATCCTAGAAAAAGTGCTACATACGTCATTGCTGAATATCACTATGGTCACTTCTGAAGTACTCCCCTTAGGAAGCTATACACCAACACCAGTGCCTGGTCTAACCTTCAAAGCAATTTCGGAACTCCTTCTGGAATGGCCATGAGAGATGTCATCATATTACCCTTGATATCTTTAATGTTGTCTAAATATCTTCCTTTCAATATTTCCTTTATCTTTGGGGGAAGAAAAAAGTCACTGGGGTAGTTCAAGTGAGCACAGAGAATGTTCCAATACAGTTATTTGTTTACTGGCAAAAAAACTCCCTCACAGACTATAAAATTAAGTTCACAAACTTGCCAATTTGCCACTGTGTGCAATGGCCATTCATTCCATAAAGAGTCCCAAAATTTCTTTGAAGGGTGAAATAGACACTGGCATCAGGGCATAGCTTCCCAAGGGAAGTACTTCAAAGTGGCTGGACTGACATTCAGCAATGAGGTGTGTGTCACATAGAACAATTAAGTTTGCAGACTTAATTGCCAGACCTTGTAGCCTCTGGTTTCATGGGAATCTATGTGGGCTAATGTAAACAGGCAAACACATATATGCACACACACACACACACACCCTCTAACAATATTCTTGTTCTTAAAGTCCTGATAAGTTTCTATTTCAGGTGGGGATATACACACCAGCCTCAGTCTAAATCAGCACCATCTTCACTGCAGCAACAAAAGTAGCAACAAACTGAACACCTAGTTCTGGCTCTTGAATTAACTAAAGGTACAGGAATTTTCAGATCAATAAATCAAGTTAAGGAAGAAGTCAAGAGTGTCAGTACTAGTGTTGAATTGAAGTTCAAGACAGAGAAACTGAGACAGAAGCTCCAATTTATAGCCTGGGCTAATCTTGAGCGCAGGCCATCAGTTCTGCCATTAAGAGGACTCATTCTCTGGTACTGATTTTATGAGCCCCTAGAAAATTTCTAAGTTGCATTGGCTGGTAATGCTGTCAGTACTGGTCAGCCTCCAATTTGGGTCAGCTAGGCTTGCAGCTGATTATCATTAGTGATCCTGTCTGTAAGAAGCTTGAGAATGTAAATTCAGGCACAAAACATAACGGTGCATGAAGGGAAAAATAGAACACAATACCCAAGAAAGAGAAAATGACATATTCAGCAAGAAGAACAATATCCTGAGAATAGACACTGAACATTAGGTATAAAGCAAAAAGAGCTACTAAGCCTCCTGCTATATACATAAGAACAAAGAAACAGTTGGGACTACAAGGCTGAAACATTGCTTCCACCATTCCTGGCTTGAGAATTACTACCAGTTGCCTAGTGAGGGTAACTGGTAATAAATACTAAACTCTCACACCTGTAGGCTATATTTAACTCATAATTCATACATAACTTAATCCAGTTAATATTTTTACAAATTTATCCACACAATCATCAAATTGTCCTGAAATGGCTTTCTCATATTGAAAAGCCCAATTAAAGTTTGCTGTCCAGGTATTGAGAGATGCTTTAAATCATCTGATCAATAGATGGATTTCTGAAAATATCAAACTTGCTCTTAATTGGCCTGTTTATGTTCATTGAGTGCTGAAAAACAATGTAGTAAAGACAATAAGGCAGCAGCTATGTGATTGGCACTCCAGAAATTTTTAATAAAAAAACTATGAAGAAATAAATGTTTAAGTGGCGAGAGAATTAAAATTGTTTTTGAGTTATTTATATCCAAGTTGATGCAGGAACACCAAAACTAAAAGTTTTTGTGGATTTACTCAGAAGAGGTTATTTATTTCCTTACTTTTTGGATAGCAAGGAATGTGTTCAGTGAAACTTCATTCATATGTTAAGTATATGTGGATTCAATCAATAAATTATATTCATAGTCTGACAAGTACTATTTTTAAGCAACTGGGTTCACTGAGCAAGCTAAATTTCAGACTGTACTAAAAAGCGAAAAGTATGGACATTCTAGTCAAAGATACAAGTAAATAGAATTTAAACAAGTTAGCTTTTTCTCTGTGGAATACAAAATATAACTATATAACTAAACATATATTTTAAAAACATACACACAATGGAAAAAAATCAAAGTATGTGTGCTTAGCCTCTTGAACTTTCTGAATATTGGATGTAGAAAAATTGGATGTGACAGTACAATAGCTACATTGAAGACTCTCTTTGTGTATGCTATTTTAATACTTTTCTCTATAGAGTCTAAATGGAAGCGAATTCTTCAGAGGTAGCCAGCCATTTTTATTGAAAAAATCTGTCAGTTTCACTTAGATAAATCAGATGATGAAGAAAAACAATAATCAATTGTTGCTGCTGTTGGGTGCCATCGAGTTGGTTCCTTCTCGGAGCAACCCTGTGTACAAAAGAACAAAATATGGACCGGTCCTCACAACTGTTGCTATGTGTGAGCCCATTGTTGCAGACACTGTGTGAACCTATCTAGCGGAGACTCTTCCTCTTTTTCACTGACCATCTACTTTGCCAAACATGATATCCTTCTCCATGAACTGATCCCTTCCTGGTAACATGTCCAAACCGTATGAGACAATGTCTCACCAGTCTCGCTTCTAAGGAGTGTTCTGGGTGTGCTTCCTCTAATAATCAACACCAAAAATTAACAATAAAAGTAGTATTGTGTAATTAAACCACGTTTGCTAACAGATGTTTCATTCTATTTCTTCCTTAGTCTTATTTCACATATGGTCTTTCTTTAGACTTGTAATCATAAATCCAAAGCACTGAGGGCAAAAGGAAGAATGCACTACAGTGTTTTATAATATATTTAATACATTTCATTTTTGTGTTACAAGGCAGTTTACCAAGTTTCTTTTAAAACACAAGACCAACAGAGGTGTCATAGTTCTCTTGTGTTTATGCCAGATAACCAACGGAGATGGAGTCTTGTTTCCAATTACCTTAAATTTCAAGGAGGATTTGGTGTGAATTAATGTTTTCTTGCAGTCTGTACAATCTTATATTTTCATTTATATCTAATACTTTAGAAATCATGGAAACATCATAACTTCTTCAGAGTCTTTGGCTCTCTTTTTGCCCCTCACCTTGATTTGGTCACTAATGAGTTTGGAACTCATTCTAGGCAAAATCACAAAGTAGGCACTTTGTAATGGGCCTTCTCTTGACACGTTTCCTTCTCAGAACTCACTATTATTAAATAATTCAAACTTTAAGTCAATTAGACTTAATAGACTATTCCATCTAAGAATGACTTGCATTTGCACTTGTTTTCATGAGAATGATGATAATTTTGCGAGATCATTTACATGACAGTAGCCGAGGTACTATGAATCATGGAAAGAATGCTCTTGGTAAACACATCTCCTTAGAATCCCTACAAAAATAGATGTCTGATTGCTTCATGCTTAAGTTATTTCAAAGTTGTGTATGTACATCTGCATATGTGTACATGAGAGTGTGTGTATGAGGCCTGATGATTACATTCACAAACTCATCCTAAAAATGTACCACACACCTCACTGCTGAACATCACTACAGTCACCTCCAAAGTACTGCCCTTGGGAACCTATGCGCTGATGCCAGTGTCTAGTCCATCATTCAAAGCAATTTTGGAATTCTTTTTCTGTAGCGGCTGTCAGAGCTGTTGTTCTATTACACTTGATGGCCTGAAAATCATCAAAACGTCTTCCTTTCAATATTTCCTTTATCTTGGGGTAAAGAAAAAAGTCACTGGGAGTCAGATCAGGTGAGTAGGGTGGGTGTTCCAATACAGTTATTTGTTTACTGGTTAAAACTCCATTATAGACAACTATATAATTAAGTTCATGAACTTACCCCCAAGCCACTGTGTACAATGGCCATTCCAGAAAGTGTTCCAAAATTGCTTTGAAGGGTGGACTACACACTGGCATGGTACACAGCTTCCCAAGGGAAGTATTTGGAAGGTAACCATAGCGATGTTCAGCAATGAGGTATGTAGTTATTAGAACAATTAAGTTCACAGACGTGTCATACTTCCTACCTGTGTGCTTGAGTAAATAAGAGACTGAGAGTCTATATTAATTTCTTACTGTGTCTTTCACTGACAGTGTAAATAGTCATTATCCTACATAAATACACCTACAACTCTCTTATACTTGCTTTGAGATTTTTGTCTTTTTTTGTTTTTTTTAATACTTTTTAAATGATTTCACTAATGGAAGTATGCTGAATCATGGGATGTGTTTAAATTTTCGTTGGTAATACGTGTTTTGAGGAATATTATTTGAGGCTGCATGACAACCATGAATCTTTTGTGCATTCTCAATCCTGCTGATTGATGGGCAACTGTTGTTCCCAAGGAATCCTGACTTGCAAATATGGAGGAGCATCTTCCATTAGGTTACATGGGGCAAAACTCTGGTTTTCTAGTTATGACACAAAAAAACCCAAGCCCACCAGGGGTCCCTAACTATCACACGGGAAACCATAAATACGCTGAGAAAGCTTATCTTTTTAAAACCAAAAGAGACAAAATTTTTAGCCGATTACACTTCCTGGTTATAATGCCTTACTTTTAAACTTCATAGGCTAGATATTTTGCTTCAACTAATGTTTCTTTAAGCAGGTCTTCTGCAAAAGAACTGTTTAAAGTATTGAAAATCAAAGATGTCACCTTGAAGACTAATGTGTGCACAACCCAAGCAGCAATCAGGAAATCAAAAGATGTATTACATTAGGAAAAATCTGCAAAGGACCTCTTTAAGTACTGGAAAGTAAAAATGTCACCTTGAAGACTAAGGTGTGCCTGACTTAAGTCATGGTATTTTCAATTGTATCATATGCACATTAAAGCAAGACAGAAGAATTGATGTCTTTGAGTTCATGGTGTTGGAGAAGAATATTGAATGTACTATGGACTGCCAAAAGAACAAACAGATCTGCTTAGGCAAAAGTACAACCAGAGTGCTCTTTGGAAGCAAAGATGCACATGAGTGTGTGTAGGACGTCTTACGTACTTTGGATACATTGTCAGGAAGGATCAGTCCCTGGAGAAGAACATCATGCTTGGTAGAGTGCAGGGTCAGCAAAAAAGAGGAAGACCCTCAAGGAGATAGACTGACACAGTGGTTGCAACGATGGGCTTAAGCCATAAAAACGATTGTGGGCATGACACAAAACTGGGCAGACCCTGTGTGTAGGGCCGCTAAGTGTCAGAACCAACTTGAGGGCACTTAACAATAACAATGTTTCTTTAGCTTTTCATGATTAAGCAAGTTCCCACTAAAGGGCAGCAAATTCTTTCTGTAGGAAGATTCTGCTCCCTAAGAACCCGTAAGTTCATGGGTGGCTCAAGTGTATTAAGAGATTTCTTATATCTTTCATAATTTTGAGTGTTGCATGAGTAAAATTTATACCCAGGTAAAATTGCTATGAATATGTAGCAAGTATCAATGGTAAGGAAATAAAAAGCCTAAGCTACACTGAAGGAATTGACAAAAGAGAACTCCAGAAATTGAAAGAATATCAATCAAAAAACAGGTATAATGCTAAAAACATTCATGCCTCTATGCCAAGAAATTTGGAAGAGAGCTACCTGACCAACAAGCTGCAAGAGGTCCACATCTGTGCCCATTCCAAAGAAAGATGATCAAACAGAATGTGGGAAGTTATCAAACAATCTCTATGATGCCACACACAAGTAAAATTTTGCTGAAGATCATAAAAAAAAAAATTTACAGCAATCCATTGTCATGAAACTTCTAGTAACTCAAGCCAAATTCAGAACAGGATGCGGAACAAGAAATACCATTTCTTGTGTCATACAGATCTTGGCTGAAGCAGAACACCAGGATGATGTTTACCTGCATTTTATTGACAACATAGTTACTGAACTGTGTGGATCATTAAAAAGTTATGGATAACATTACAAAGAACAGGAATTCCCAGACCCTTAATTGTGTTCATTTGGAACTTGTACGTAGACCAAGAGGCTAGCACTTAAATAAAAGAAGGGGATTTTGCACGGTTTTAAAACAAGAAATGGTGTGCATCACTGCTACATCGTTTCACCACGCTTATTCTTTCTGTATGCTCGGTGAATAATCCAAGAAGCTAGAGCGTGTAAAGAAAAATGGAGGATCATAATTGGAGGAAGACTCACTAAAAACCTGCCATAGGCAGACGACACAGCTTTGTTTAGTGAAAGCAAAGAGGACTTGCAGCACTTGATGATCTAGATGAAAGACCACTGCCTTCAGTGTGGATTACACTTTTACATAAAACAAACAAAAATCTTTATAACTGAACTACTAAGCAACATCATGCTAAGTGAGGAAAATATGAAAGCTGTCTAGTATTTTATTTTACATGAATCTATAAGCAGCACCCATGGAAGCAGTAATCAAGAAATCAAAGGACATATTGCATTGAGCAAATCGGATGCAAAAGACCTCTTCAGAGTGTAAAAAAGCAGAGATGCTATCTTGAGGACCGAGGTGCCCCTGACACAAGTCATGATATTTTAAATTGCCTTATGTGCATGCAAAACTAGATGATAAACAAGGAAGACTGAAGGAGAATTGACACCTTTGAATTATGGTGTTGGCAAAGAATGTTGCATATACCATTGACAGCCAAAAGAATAAGCAAATCTGTCTTGGGAAAAGTAGAGCCAGAATAATCCTTAAAAGCAAGGGTGGCAAGATTTCTTCATCTTGTGTATTTTGGACATATTTTTAGAAGAGATTAGTCCCGAGAGAAGGATATCATGCTTGCTAAATTAGAGAGTGAATTCAAAAGAGGCAAACCCTCAGCAAGATGGACTGAAGTAGTGCCACAGTGACGGACTGGAGCATAGCAGTGATTTTGTATGTGATGGAGGACCAGGTAGCATTTTCCTCTTATTGTACACAAGGTTGCTGTGAGCCAGAACCCACTTGAAGGTGCCTAACAGCAGCACATGTCTGTATATGACAAGTCAATGTGAATTTGTCTTTTTTTTTCTAAGTATGCATTGTACATACATCATTTTGAAAGATCTACTCACAGACAATATTTGCCTAGGTGTCTGAAAACTGTTGTATTGCAACCACCAGAGGATACTTTAGAAATGCCAATCTGATATATTTCTAAATGTAAGAAATGACAGTTACAATTTGTGAGGATTGACAACCGGGACCAGGCAACTGCATTTAAACCAATGAGTAATCAGAAGAGTTGACAGTTGCTCTTCAGTCCTCAGATTTCCTACAGAGCATGGCACTTCAGCAAACAATTGTTAGCGAACCATGGACCTATGAAAGTCAACGTGTGATTGCTGAAATTTTAAGATATGCCAATACTTCCCAGAGTTTCTTCTATGAGCTGTATAACTTTCATGAGAAAAAAAAGTTCCAAAAGAGTATCTGAAGCTACACTCTATGATTAAAAATTTTGTCACTAGAACTATCAATCACTAAATACCAAACATCTTCCTCAGAGCTCTAGAGACATTAAATCAATACGTAAAATGCCACCAAGTTACTGTAAAATGCAATCTCTGCCCTGTCAAAGAGCATTCTCCACAATATTCATGTTGGTGAGAGCTATAGTCTGCCAAGGATGCCACCGTCTTAGCAAGCAGTGAGTCACTATCTGTAGCAATTCAGAATTTGCTTAAAATCTCAAGTTTAGCAACTATGGCAAGGAGATTTTCATATTAGAAAAATACAGAGATTCTGAGTCACGGTCATAAACTTGTTCATTTGTCATGTAACAGTACACATCATTAAATGAGAAGTGATGGAGAAAAAGGCAACAAGTGAGAGATCAAATGACCAAAATCAGCCATTTCAAAAATCAAAATAAGTTTTCTTCCCCTGTCCCTCAGATATCTGCCTTCTTTTGGTAATAACTGTGTCCTGACATACTGAGATAAAATAAATATGTTCTGCATCACAATTTTCTCTATCCTCTACTCTTCCATTAAAGCAAACTTTTCACTATCCTATAAACTGTATTCCCTGAAACAAGGTTACTTACATTGACTTAAATATGCATCAAGTGATGTGATAGGTGCTAGAGAGACAAAGATGAAGGAGAAATGGTTTCAGTCATCATGAGCTGCCTGTGTAGATGAAATATTACTGATATCAGGCTAGAAATATATTACTTACTTGGGGCTGTCTCATTTCTGCATTTTGATAGACTATTTCCATAGAAAAATCACTACATAAAAAAGATAGTTTTAGTGGAAAGAATTTTGGATACTGCATGGCAAGTGGGGTGGTAGTTTAGCAGTGGAGAGGGAGATAAGGTAGGCCATTAAATAACAGGACACATAACATAATGACTCATTCAATATAATTTTTTTGTGCATGTGAAAATGCAATGTCATTACTAAGTAAATATAATACATGCTAAATAAATTATTTGAACACTGTCAAATAATTTGACTCTAACATCTGGTTATTTCATTAGTCCTGTGTTGTTAATATTAGCCTTGTACTAGGCTTGCCAGTTAAGTTCGTGAACCCTTCCTACAAAAAGTGCTGTTTACCTCATTGCTGAATATCACTATGGTTACACTTGAAGTACTCCTCTTGGGAAGCTATGCATCCACGCCATCTCCTAGTCTGCCTCTCAAAGCAATTTTGGAGCTCTTTTTCTGGAATGGCCAACAGAGCTGTCATCACAGTACCTTGATGTCCAGACTGTCATCAAAATATCTTCCCTTCAATATTTCCTCTATCTTTGGGTAAAAAAAAAAAAAAAAAAAGTCATTGGATGCAGATCAAGTGAGTAGGGAGGGTGTTCCACTGCAGTTACTTGTTTACTGGCTAAAAACTCCCTCGTAGACAGAGCTGTGGGAGCTGGTGCATTGTTGGGATGCAAGAGTCATGAGTTGTCAAAAAGTTCCATTTTTGTCTTTTTATGAGGTACCTTTTCAGCTCTTCCAAATAATAAACTTGGTTAACTGTTCATCCAGTTGGTACAAATTCATAATGAACAATTCCTCTGAAATCAAAAAAGTTAGCAACATCATTTTGACTCTTGATTTGGACTGACAGAACTTTTTGGTTGTGAGAATTGGCTGACCTTCATTGTGCACTTTGATGCTTTGTTTCAGGGTCATGTTAGTACAACCATATATCAACCTGTGTTGTTAGCATTAGCCTTGTACTAGGCCTGCCAATTAAGTTTGCGAACGCTTCACAAAAAAGGTGCTATATATTTCATTGCTGAAGATCACTATGGTTACCGTTGAAGTAGTCCTCTTGGGAAGCTATGCACCCACACTGTCCCCTAGTCTACCATTTACCAACAGTGATAGCATGGCCCAAAACATTGTCTTGCCTCTCTAAAAGGTCTTGGCTAACTTTGAGTCTCCTTTGCTTTTGTCCCTCAGTGAGCTCCTTCAGGACCATTTTTGCACACACCTTTCTCATGCCAAGATTTTCAGTTAAGATTTTCCTAACTGTTTCTCTATCAATGTTTATTTGGTCCATTATGCTTTTCACAGTCAACCAACAATTTTGACACACAGTTCAATGAAGTTTTGTAATGTTTTCATCAGTTCTGCCGTTACTGGCTGCCCTCACTTCTCTTCATCAGTAACACTTTCTCTCCTTTCAGAAAAATATGTAATCTACTGTCATTTTCTTCGTGGCATTATCCCCATAAACTTGGGAGAATATGTCACTGATTTTATTTCCACTCTTTCCAAATTTAACAAGAAATTTAACATTTTTTCATTGCTCTGATTCAAGCTCTGATATTCTCATGATGGCACAAAAAAACATGCAACAGTAACAATGAACAGCATCCAGCAATAAACTGCCACGTGTAGATATGAACACAGCTGTGAGACACTGACATCCCAAGGTGATGAAACCTTACTGAGTTTTTTGTGCAGTGCTGCCAATGTAAGGGTGTGGTAGCAAGCTGGTAAACTTAATCGTCAGATCTATGTTGAAATTTGAGCCTCCAGTGTGGAATGAAATAACTACCTTATAAGTCACCCTGGTAAGGACCATACGAAAGAGCAATGGAAGAGACAGTGCAGTGTTTCTCAAGTGGGAGATATTCTCCATCCTCCAAGACTCAAAATTAGAAGAAAGTGCTGTAAGCAGCCATTAATAATCAGAACATTGAACACATGATGTATGAATCCAGGATAACTGGAAGTTTTAAAAAATGAAGTGGAATGATTGAAGATAGGCATATGAAATAAGTAAATAAATAGACACTGCCATTGAGTCAACTCTGACTCATAGCTATCCTATAGGACAGACTAGAACTTCTCTGTAGAGTTTCTAAGGAGCTCTTGGTGGTTTCCATAGGCATATTGGACATCATAAATGAACTGGTACTGGCCATTTTGAATTGAACAATCATACTGTCTACTGTTCTGGAAATAACAAATTGAAGATGAACAGTGTTGCATTCACAGTCAAAAAGAAAATTTCAGAATCTATCCTGAAATGCAACACTATCAGTGATAGAATAATATTCATATGCTTACTAGGAAGTTCATTAACATGGCTGTCATTCAAATCTGTACCCCAACTATTAATTCCAAAGATGAAGAAATTGATGATTTTTACCAAATTCTGCAGTCTGAACTTGAACAAGCATGCAATTAAGACATTTCAATATTTACTGGTGATTAAGAAGCAAAAGGAAGGAACAGAAAGGATCAGTGGTTAAAAAATACAGGGCCTTGGTAATAAAAATAATGGAAGAGAATGCATGACAGAGTTTTGGAAGACCAACAAACTGCTCATTGTGAGTATCTTATTTCAACAACACAAGGTGTGACCAGCCACGCTGGACCTTACCAGGTGGACCACACAGCAATCAAATCGATTACATTTGTGGAAAAAGACACTGGAGAAGTTTAACACTATCAGTCTGAACAAGGCTAGGGATCAACTGGGGAACAGACCATCAGTTGTTCATGCACTGAAGCTGAAGAAAATTAGAACAAGTCCTTATAAGTCACCTTGCTGAGGATCGTGTGAAAGAACAAGCAAAGAGACAGATCAATGTTTCTCAACTGGAGATACTCTAAGAACAGATTTAATGCACTGGACACTAATGACTGAAGATCTGATGAGTCACATGAAGGCAGCAAATGGTCATTAAAAAGAGAGGAGATAAAGAAGAGACCAAAAGGGATGACAGACAAGAGTCTGAAACTTGCTCTTAAATACAAAGTAAAATGAATAGAAGACATGACGAAGCAAAAAAAAAAAAAGCTGAAATGAAGATTTCAAAAGATGACTTGAGAAGACACCATAATGTATTATAATGAAATGTGCAAAGACCTGAAATTAAAAACTGAAAGCAAAGAACATACCTGACATTTTTCAAACTGAAAGAACCAAAGAAAAAATTCAGTGCTAAAGCAGCAACGCTGAAGGATTCTATGAGCAAAATATTGAAAGATACAGGGAAGACCAAAAGAATATAGAAGGGATACAGTCACTGTGCCAGAATGAACTGGTTAATGTTCAACCATTTCAGGAGGCAGCTATTACCATGACACAAAGACAATAAAAAAAAGAAGTCCAAGCTGCACTTAAAACAAGTCTCCAAGAAAATGACAGAATTCCAACTACGATGTTTCAACAGGCGGATGCAATGCTGAACATGGTTACTCATCTATCCAAGAAATGTGGAAGAACACTTCCCCTGACAGATCACTGGAAGAGATACATATACAAGCCCAATTTAAAGAAAGGTGATCCAATGGAAGCTACCAAAGCAGTATCAGTAACATTGTCTATATGTGAAATTTGGTTGAAGATAATTCAAAAGCAATATACCATAGGAAACTGCTAGAAAATCAAGGTAAATTCAGAAGCAGACACAGAATGAAGGATTATCACTGCTAATGTCAGATCAATTTTGGCTGAAAGTAGAGAATCCAAGAATGAGGGTTACCTGTATTTTATTGACTATGAAAAGGCATTTGGCTCCATGGATCATAACAAATTATGGGTGACATTGCAAAGAAGAGGAATTTCAGAACAATTAATTGTGCTCATGCAGAACCTGTATATAGACCACGATGCAGTCATTCTTACAGGACAAGGGAATACTTGTGGTTTAAAATCAGAAAAGATATGCATCATGGTTGTTTCCATTCACCATATTTGATCTCTGTGCCGAGCAAATAATCTGCAAAACTGTACTATATGAAGACCACCACATCAAGATTGGAGGAA
Source organism: Heterohyrax brucei (assembly GCA_028571685.1). Lineage (NCBI taxonomy): Eukaryota > Metazoa > Chordata > Mammalia > Hyracoidea > Procaviidae > Heterohyrax > Heterohyrax brucei. The sequence goes on from CM053147.1 coordinate 35,200,507, forward strand.
GTCTTCATTAGCAACCTGTGATACCCAGCTGAGACAACCTTGCTTAGTGAAAGCGAAAAGGACTTTCGTAACTTACAGATAAGATGGTGGTCTTCTGTATTGATTGTACTTCTGTATTTATTATACTTCAACATAAATAAAAGTCTTCACAGCTGGGCCAATGAGCAACCTGATAAACAGAGAAAATACTGAAGTCATCAAGAATTTAATTTTACCTGGATCCACAGTCAACACTCATGGAACTGCTGCAGTCAAGAAATCAAAGCATGTATTATGTTGGGCAAGTTTTCTGCAAAACACCTCTTTAAAGTGTTAAAAGCAATGATATCATTTTGAGGACTAAGCTTCACCTGACCCAAACCATAGTATTTTCAATCATCTCATATGCATGAGAAAGCTCAACAATGAATAGGGAAGACCAAAAAATAATTGATGCATTTGATTTATGGTGTTGGTGAAGAATGTCAAATATCTCATGGACTGTCAGAAGAATGAACAAATCTATCTTGAAAGAAGTATGACTAGAAGGCTCCTTAAGAATAAGGATGGTGAGACTTCATCTAACATGCCTTGGACAAGTATTTGAAGGGCCCAGTCCCTGGAGAAGGGCATCATGCTTCGTAGAGAGTCAATGAAAAAGAGGAAGTCCATCTATGTGTTGGGTTGACACAGTAGATGCAACAATGTGCTCAAACATAGTAAAAATGAAGATGGCCCCGGAACAGGTAGTGTTTAGTTCTGTTTCACACAGGGTTGATATGAGTTTGAAATGACTCAAGGGCACCTAACTACAACAGCAACCCCCACCAGAGACATTTGGCAATGTCTGGAGACCTTTTGGGTTGTCACAGGTGCCATAGGAGCCTACTGTCATCTAGTGCATAGAGTCCATGCTAAACATCCTACAATGCACAGGATAGCATCCACAACAAAGAAAGGCCTATCTCAAAATATCAATAGTACCAAGGCTGAGAAACTTGATGTAGCAGGTTTTGTGACTGTCTTAGTCATCTAGTGCAGCTACAACAGAAATACCACAAATGGACAGCTTAAACAGAGAAATTTCCTTCCCTTACAGTCCAGTAGGCTACTGGTCTAAATTCAGAGCATTAGTTCCAGTGGAAGGCTTTCTCTGTTGTTTCCGGACAAAGGTTCTTCTCATCAATCTTCACCTGGACTGCGAGCTTCTGAGGTGTAGGCACCCTGGCTCTTTTCCAAAGGATGTACTCTACTCCTGGAACTGGTTTTTTGGTCATATGAGGTCCCCAATTCTCTGCTTGCTTCCCTTTCCTTTATATTCCCAAAAGTTGACTCAAGGCAAAATATAATCTTACACATTGAGTCCTGCCCCACCAACACATCCCTCCCATTGCCCATCCTCCTTCATTACCATCGTAGTGGCAGGATTTACAACATATAGGAACACCACACAATACTGGGAATCACGGACAGCCAAACTGCTACACACATTTTGGGGGCACAAAATTCAGTCATTGATATTCTACTCTTTGTCCCCACAAAAATCATATCCTTGAAACATGGTAAAACATATTTACCCCATCATAGCGAAAGTCTTAAAGTCTAAATCCCAAATCAGAAATTCTTCTACAACTGTCAAATCTAGGACACAAATCACCTACTTGCAAAACACAATGGGAAAACAGGGAGGCACAAGGTAGAAATGTCCATTACAAATGTGAGAAATTGCAGGGAAAGTCATATCAGGCACCAAGAAAATCTGCAGAAGACATTGCATTGCTCTCATGGCTTTGAAAATAATCGTCCTTTCTCTGGGATATATTACACAATAGACGTGTCTTCCAGAGTCTGGATATCGGCCACACTCCCCAGATTCTCAATAGAAGCCCCTAGGCCCTGTGCTACAGCTCTGCCTTCCAGGCTTAGTAGGTCAGTAACTCTGTTCCTTCAGCTTTAGACACCATTTTCTTAGTTCATTTGAGTGGCAACTCTACCCTTAGAAACACCAGCGTTCATGGCTCCATCCTTAGAAACCACTAAGCTCACAGCCATACCTTTTGAGACTGTGGCAGCTCAGATTGTCATGATCCTTGTCTCTTCAGCTTCTGCTTCTTGTGGCTTCTCTGTGGGCCTCAGGCAAGCTTCTGCCCGGCAAAGGTAAGTATTCCAGAGCACTGTAGCTCCACTGATTTAAATGCCTAGAGGCACCCCATTCCATCAGGAAGCCTCTTGCACACAGGTACTCAGATGTCTTGCTCTGTGGGTTGGCTCCTGGTTCTGCATTGCTGTCTCTCTGCTGTAGTTTCTCACCATATGCACTTTCCCTCCTTATTGTTAAGAGTTCTCCTCAGTTTCTTCTGAGTCTTCTATCCATTCACAATTTCAAAACTCCTTCCACATTTTAGGTATCTGTTGCAGCTCCCCATTCTTTCAGTACAAAATTGTCTTACGCTGGAGATTTATACAAGGGAAATAGTTCATGCAACTGCAGAGCCTGAAATATCCCTAGATCTAGATCAGAATGCAAGCCTCATGCAACTGGAGGAGTGGGTGAAACAAAGACTAGCAAGTCAGAGAGCAAGTTCTCCACTCACAGACTGTGAAGGTTGGCAAATCTCAAGATAGCAGGCAACACTGCAAGTTTCTCCTGATTCACTTGGCTGTAGGGGTTGGCTGTGAAGGTAGATGAATCCAAGAGCTTCTAGCTCGAGTACTAAGACCCAGATGTCAGAAGACAAAAGCACAGCTGCTGCTGGATCCACAAGCCAAAATCTTGGCAAGATGAGCGAACAGGAAGTAGGTGGTAGCGGGCAGAGAAATGAAGGCTGAGGGGGCAGTGAGCCACCACAGGCCTTGCGCCTTCCGTATCACAGCACATTCCCTCATCGTGGTGACCATACCATTGAACACTGTCAAAACCCTAAGAATCATGGCCCAGACAAGTCGACATCCAGTCTTAACCAGCAGAGAGCCACCTGTTTTCCCAAACATAGCAGCTCTTTTCCATTGTGAGGTTCTTCTTGTAATGGAAGAAATGTAATGGAAGATTACTCATGATGATAGGTTAAAACATTGCTATTTTTGCAACTCTACCTAAAAGCATTTGACTTAAACGAACATGAAGATATCTGGAGTAGTTATTTAAGATACAAATCCCTGGATCTACTTGGAGGAAATGTTACATAGTTGGTTCGGAGTAAGGGTCAGAAATCTTATTTTTAAGGCAATTCTGATGTGAATGATTGAAGCACTATGTAATAGGGTGCAATGATCAGTTGAATAAAACACAAGCCCTCTAACATTCAGTGCAAGTCTTATCTAGTCCATGCACACCTTTCTACTGTGTATTTTGTCTCTCTCATCCAGTACTCTCTTTTCTGCCATGCTGATCTGTTTGAGGTTCATTGATACTTTGTGCTATTTCATAGAACTCACCTTTCACATTGCACTTTTCTGTAAGGGATTTCCTATACTCACTTTCCAACTGGTGGTCGGTGCCTAGCGGTTCTCCCCAAACAAACAAATCCCTGATTTACAGTGTTTATTACTTTTGTGCTGTAGATACTCCCACCGTGGCTGGTTTCAAGCCATGAACAAGACATCTTTGAACACTGAATTGGAAAGGAATGTGCACAGTTGGCTCTCAGAAGTTGCTGTGAGGTGGCTGTAGAACACCATGATGAGCAAGCATCATCTTTTATCCTTTAGTAAATGCTTCCACAGTAACTCAAGCTTGTTTCTTGGACACTTAGTAATGGAAGTATCACATTTTCTCACTCAAGTTTATCAACATGTGGTAATAAAAACTGAGTTCACCTAAATCACATTTTAAGTCAAGTGATTAGTGTTTCTATGATTGTTTTAGTATATGTTTTCCTTTTGAAATACCAATGGCTTAACAAAGTTGAATCTTTTTAAAGTATTACTTCAGTTTTAGTTTCCATCACCTTAAAGTGTACTAAGTTCAAGGGCTTTTGCTCATGTTTAAACCAAATATCAAATAGAAAGGATTGTACCTTTGAGAAGTAACCTAAGCATTAACAAAAGTGAGACACGTGACCTTGAGAAGTTGACTTCAGCACTTGTAAGTAAGGGGAGATTCTCTTCTGATGAATCTAGTTCTAGGTTATTTGACTCCAAGGAGCTATATTTACTTATATAGTCCTTTACCTACAGTCAACTTTGCTATGTTGAGCTATTTTTACACTTAAATTATCGAAGACATCTGAATCCAGTCCAATTTTTCTTAGAAAGGATTACCTTACTGATTCACTCCTAAGTAAATACCTTCTTGAAGTGGAACATGGTTTTTAGGGAAGAAATATTTGATAATTTCTTCTCCTACCTAGGGAAGAAGTGAAAACTTTTTGTGCCACCATAAGAAATTATCAATGTTACCAAAAAGCCACCACGGAGACACAGTATTCTAGTTGCCATTTGTCCTCTGCAATCCTATAGACATTAGAATGTTTATTTTACTTGAAGACCAATTATAAAGTTTGTTAGCATAGGTAATGTTGTCTCTTTCTCTCTCTGTATGTGTATGTTTATGTATATATGTGTATTTAAAATGAAATGGACCCAACAAGTCATAATACAGTATAAGCAGAGAAAATGATCTTCCTGTATGGCCATAGGCATAGGACAAATTATATATAAGCTATAGCATGATATGATATCGAAAGTTCCCTTCAATATTTTATGTAATTCTGTGTTAAAATCCATATAGAAATGTCTACTCTGAGAGGTAATATTGACTACAAACAAAAGACACGGAGACTTTTTATTTTTTATTTATTTTTTTGTTTAATTCTGAGTTGGAAGAGCATTTTATTAGTACTCTGACGACTTCTTTGTTTATTTGCCTTTCTGTGATTGATAGAGAAATGCAAGAAATTAAGTAGGTCTTCTAGCCGTGATTCACTTGGGGCAAGAGAAACATTTCATTCATCACTGAGCCAACTCAAACTCAATTTGCAACTCACGTCCAAACAATGTTTAACTTTTCTGGCTTAAATTACTCATTTAAAAAGTAAGCTTAGGTTGGCAGTGAAAACAGTTGTGTAAGCTGCTAGGGCAGAAACCTCAGAAGGATGCCATTGAAACTGAAATTAGCAAATACTTGATAAAGCTGAAATCACTGGAGAAGATAACTTTTATTTCGAACATTTGTCATTCTGAGGTTGTTTATTTAGTTGTCATTGGTAAACGACTTGCTCCCAGGTCTATATCACAAAGAGAGCTAGAAAAACATTTGAAAGTTTAATTTTATATTGGGCAGGCATTCTAAAAGTTGATAGGGCATGACTGGTGAGTGGAACTTGGCGATGCAAATGGCATATGTTTCTTAAGAATTGGACTTTATAACTTTCCTAATGCTTTACTCCTTTTGAATGATGGGTGCTTTTGCCTAGGAATGAAATAATTGCAGATGGTACTGTACCACAGAACTCTCTTAAAAATATATTGCATCAGGATCTTAATGTTGCAATTTAAAATTTTAAAGGTTGGGAGAGTGAACTTTTAAATTTTACATCTCAGGGATTTTGGATCTTTTCCACCCAAAACATGCCTTATAATTTGTCTCCGCAGATGAATTTAATGGTTTGGATTAGTTACAGCTTTTGAAATTGTGAAGTAGCCAATAATTTAGCATTGACCTGAGTTTAAACAATTAGTTCTAATCGCCTCTACTTATTTTTAAAAATCAGGTTTTAGAGTAAAAGAAATAAATGTGGTTAGTTAATATTTCTTATTGCTAAAGGACTTGTGTATTTAAGACTAAAATTCCAGAGGTTTTGTCTGAAATGAAACTCTATATTTCTGGGAATAGTTTTCATGTATACACAACAATATTTTGGGAAACTATTCCCAGAAATACAGAGTTGGTCAGAGTCAGCTCAATGGCAGCTGGAGTATATAGTTTCAAGACACTGAGTATCTTCTATTCCAGCTGCCATCGAGTTGATTCTGACTCATGACAACCCCCTGTGTGTCAGAGTAGAACTATATTCTATGGGGTTTTCGATGCCTGCTTTTCTTTTTTAAGTAGATCATCATACCTTTCTTCCAAGGTGTCTGTGAGTGGACTTGAACCTCTAACCTTTTGGTTAGCAACTGATTTGAATAGCTTAATTTATAAATTGTGGCATGGAATGGCATGCTTAAATGATATCATGGGTTTCCTGACTTCATCACTTTGCAAAGTTCAGAGTCTTTTTACTACCTTGTTTAAGATCCACAAAACTCTTTAGTGCCAGTTTCAGTTAAATTTACACAGTATTACTTTTCTTGAGCGTTTTCAGGTCACTACTATGTGACTCAGACATATGTCCATCTTGTACTGCCTGAACCAACAAATGCGATTGAAGGTTGTTAAAAGAGAAGCTGAAAAAGAGATCTCATAACGGATGTAGAATACTAAGTACCTTTCTACGTTAACAGTTAGTACTGTTTTTGTTTTGCTTTGTTTTGTTTTCTGTGGGCAGTTATGCTAATTATTGATCTTCTATTATTACCCTTCGTGTATGACTCAAACTAGCAACAGCACCAACATAGGCAAGGGAGGGCTTTGGAAAAGCAGAGGAAATTTTAAAATCCATTTTTGCAAGCACACTTGAAAAGCTAGGATTTTGATGACTTTTAACTCGCTGATAAAAAAGAGGAGGTGGCTATTGGCACATCATTGAATGCTTTTCTTGCTTGGAGGTTCTCATCTTTGAATAAAAGTAGCAAGAGCCAAGCAAACTTACCCATTTTATCTGGGATACAACACTAAGTACAGCAGACTTTAAAAAATGAAATTATAATCAATGGAAGAACTCTCAGTTTTTCTGGATTGGATCTATAATAATGCCTTGTTTGATTTCATAACAAGAGTCTATCCAACTTCAAAATTTTAAGTATAAGAAATATCAGAATTGAATTAAATGAATACTATATTTCTCTGCAGCAATTTTGGAAGGAAATGGAGAAAATGGACTAGGAACTGTATTGTCAGCTGCTCTTAGGGTGATCTAAACAATCTACAGTCATAAACTTCAGTTTTTGGATCTGTCAGATACGAGGAAGTAGCTTAGGTATTTCCCAAATTCCTTCACTGTCGTGAAATTAATGTTAGCATAACATTACTTTGAAGACTATCAGCAGTACAGGACGAAAGAGCAAAAGGAGAAGGAGGTCACTAAATTTGTCTATCATTGTTGCGAGGCGCTGTGGAGTCCATGTTGACTTGCAGGGACCCCAAGGGACAGAGTAGAACTTCCCCATAGCGTTTTCGAGGCTGTAAGCTTTACAGAAGCCAATCATCAGGTCTCTCTCTTGTAAAGCTGCTGGATAGATTTGAACCACCAACCTGTGAGTTGGCAGTTGAGTACTGAACTGTTATGCCAGTAGTATACACAAATCAATAGAGTTTTTTAAAACTGACTCATACAATGGAAGAATAAAAGTACACAGTAAAAGAAGGAAGTATGATGTTGGCATTCCCCACACACTAACTTGACTATCTCCCTCTGGCTTTCCACTATCATTCAAAAAATAAACAAATATAACAGGGGGAAAGTGTGTGCCTCTTAGATCAACTGGCAGAACCCCAAGTCTTCTAACCAATGAGTACAAATTGCAGGAGACTAAGCTGGATTTCGGTCCTTTCAGAGTTCCTCCACTTCGTCTTCTGTCAGTACAACCTCAGTGGTACAAGTCTGCACAAACAACACCAACACCAACACAAACAAACAAAAAATATTGCTTTCTAGTTGATTCCAACTCATGTTGGCACTACAGGACAGAGTAGAATTGCCTCACAGGGTTTTCAACGAGTGAATGGCAGATTCCAATTGTTCCCCTTTTTGACTAGCAGACTTGGCTCATCATGGCTCTTAACCACTGTGCTCCCAAGACTAGTCATCTGCTCAGGGAGGTGGAAATAGGAAGTAGTTATGACCACCTAACCAAAGAGATGGGGCCCAATGAAGAGGCAGCACATTTGAAATGGCTCACACAGCACACAGATTTCTGCAAACTACTCAGGGGAGCGCGTGGTGAACTTTGGATATGAATGCACATGTTTCAAAGACCACAAACTACACCACAACAATAGAATCGTAATAGAAATTTCTGATTGGAACCAGTGTCATCCTCATATTCTAGAAGTTTGTCGTCTTAACTTACTAGGTTAGTGAAGAGACTAGTGTCATTGATTGGATTGTGTGCCCCCCAAAACCATATATAGCAATTTGGTTAGGCCATGATGCCTGGTATTGTGTGAAGTTCCCACATGCTGTAAACGCTGCCTCTGTGATGTTAATGAGGGAGGGTGGGCCAGGGGGTGGTTGTGTTGGTGGGGCAGGACTCAGTGTTTAAGAGTGTATGTTGTCTTGTCTTGAGGGGATCTCTTGGAATACAAATGAAGGGTGAGCAGCAGAGTACTGGGGACCTCCTACCATCAAGAAAGCAGTGCAAAGAGCACAGCACACGCTTTGGAAAGGGCCCAGGATCCCTAAGCTCACACCCCAGGGAAGACTCATGACAAAGACCTTCTTCCAGACCCAGCAGAAAAAGACTTCCTTTGGAGCTGTTGCCCTGAATTTGGCCTTTTAGCCTACTTTTCTGTGAAAAAATAAATTTCTCTTTGTTAAGACCATCCACTCATGGTGGTATTCCTATTATAGCAGTACTAGATGTCTAGCAGACAAACAGAAACTGGGTACTGTGTGCTCTGAAAAAATGTGTAATTTCCATTTTCTTAATATAAAATCCATGATGCCAATCAGTTTAGCTTTTATACACATGGTATTAGTGATTACCATAATTTATTTAACAAACTGTTTTCTATGTTCATTCATTAATTTATTCTTTCCAAAGGTGCTTGAGCATCAATTGCCAAGTGCCATGACAACAGTGAGATGATAAGACTCTGCCCCTGACTCCAAACTGAACTATGCAACAGAGTTGAATGACACAGTAGTGCATGTTCCCTGTTACAATGGCAAATATCAGCAGCCTGTGACATAATTACAATCTGACAGAAAAACTACATGGTACATAATCAAATGACTTTGTTCAGTGTATATCCACTCCGTGATGCTCTGCTACTATGTAAAATTATACTCACAAATGTTCTTTCATCACACTTTTAAAAGCAAAAAATGCCTATACACTAAAAATTAATCCAGGTTCATTCTGGATATTATTTTTACATAGTACTAGGATGTGAAGATATTAACCAAGAGAATGAAAAATGAGTGTACCTGCAATACAAGTACATGTTCTATTTTTCCAGCTTAACAGCTTAGCTATAACATTTGTACATTAGCTAAATAACATCTCAAGGGAAGGAGGAGATAGAACCTTGATGTCTACTGATTGTGCATGTGTGAGTTTGTGCTCTCAAAGGATGGTCCTTAAAAAACTCCCTGCTGAAAGCTGTTGTGTATATTGTAACAGGACCGTTGCTAAGTGCCAATTGAGCTAGTACTGTATACTTGCCATTTAAAAAGCAGATTTCATACCACTTGATTATGTTAAATAGAAATGTTTGAAATTTATACAGAATTACATCCAAATGGCACAGCAGTTATATGTCTAAAGCACTGTGACTACTCTATCCTGTAACTAATGTCAATCCTTCTGGTGGATGGTTTAATGTGAGACTGTCACAGAATGTATTACAAGAGAAGTACAGAAAGCCTTGGAATAGTGAGGACATAAATATATATTGTAATAGACCTTAAATCCACGTTTGCATTGAAATACTCCTACACACACACATGCCTAAATGTAATGTTTCAAATAATGTAAATGGGACTCTGAATCTTTAACTATGTATACTCAGGTCTAAATCAGTCAAGCAAGTTTTACTGAGTACTTTCTAGAATCAAAGTATTGTGTTTAGTGAGGGAAAGGGTTCTTGTGGGATAACAACATGTTGCATTACTGTTAACAAACTCCTTTTTAAACATTCATCTTCTCAGAAGCTTCTGACTTCCCTTCCAAAACAGGGCAGAAAATGTTTCCATTCTTTTAAATGGATCATCGATAATTTCTGTTATTTCCAAAAGCCAATAGATATCTGTACTATGTCACCAAGGGGGGGTGAAAAAACCTGAAATCCATAGCCATTGAGCTGGTATTGATTCATAGCAATCTTATAGGACAGAGGAGAACTGTCGCATAGGATTTCCAAAGAGTGCCTCATGGAATAGAACTGCTGACATTTTGGTTGGCAGCCATAGCTCTTAGCCACTATACCACCCGGGCTTTAATTCTACGCCACAAGACATAGAAATATGAATTGGGAAGATGATTGATGAAGCTCCTAACTCTACCTCCCTTTCCTCAAAAGATTTCATTGAAATAAAGCTGGAAATGATTTTTAGAAGAATGGTACCATGATGCATGTAAAATAACATTAACAGTAATAAGAAAGGAGAGAGCCGGGGGCTGGAAAGTTTGAGAAAATGTCGGAAGGTGGAACGGGAGTGATGGGGAAAAATACAAAAGGAGAAAAGGCACACTTCAATGCCCAGAGAAGGACACAATCCTTCCTAATGTAGTCTAGGAGACATTCCAAACTTAGAGTCAACAAAAGATGCTTGTGGTGTATGAATTATATCTCAGTAAGACTGTTGTTTCAATTTTCAAAAGACAAAAAGAGCATCAGTGGACACTCAGGCAGCATCAGAGCAGGGAGCCTAAAGGATACCCTGCTTAATCCACTCCATCGGGTCACTGTACTGTAGAAGCTCCACCATTCGTGAGCATCATTTACAATTAAATAAAAAAAGTGAACTGAGAAAAGTACTTGGCTGAGCATAGGTCAAAAACAAAAGTTTTATTTAGATCCTTATTAACACTAGGATGAACTGACAGGGTAAAAGGCATCTGCCCAAGAAACAAAAGCACTAAAATCATCTTCGTGGAAAACTTTCTTGATGTTGACTGGGGAAGAGACCCTCACTATCAACCTGTCCAACCCTCACAAACCCCAGGCCTGTCCAGTAACACAGTCACCACAGGAAGCCTCCACACCCTACCCGGGCCTATGACCCCATCCATTCAAAGAAAAGGCTGTTTTGGAAACCGACTGTTCATCTTCAGGGGACTTCAGGATGACAAGATAAAAGAACCCCCCTGGCCCTTCATTTAGACACATGAACCTGCACCAGACACTTGATGATAGCCAGTGCTTGAAAGAGAAGTCTCAGTAAGAACAAGTAGACATAATTCTGGGAAATAATATCCTTAGAGAAGTTTGAGAAAGAGTCTCACAAGCTGCTTTGATAACAGTGTTAATCAGAGAACAAAGTCAATTCCTTAAAAATGTAAATATTTAATTATTTTTTAAGAAAAAAAGATGAATGACTGAAAAATCAACTTACTAGAACTATCTCCACACAAGTGAATTGAGAAACAAGTTCAAAGACACGTCTTGGAACTTAGAACAAAAGACAAGGAAACGAACAAATACATGAGAGAGGGCTGAAAGATTTTCTGGTTCAATCCCCAAGATCCAAAATTTATCCCAGAAAGTTCTGAAAGCTGAGGAGAGAGATAGTGAAGAGAAGCAGAACTGAGGATGGAAGAAAGGAAATTATCATCATATCTCACAACTACCAGGATGACAAACATATATTTGATAATATCCCATGTTGGCAAGGATATGAAAAGTAGGAAATATAATCTGTAATCTGTGCAGCTTCTTTGGAGAGAAATTAAGGTACTCACTGTACAATATTTCATCTCAAAGATTTTGTCCATCGTTTGTAAATTCTGGCATTCACTTTAATATGACATAAGTAACAAAAATTTGAAACAATGTATGTGTCCATTTACGGTGGTAGTACATCAATATAAACCAAAACCAAACTCACTCCCGAACAGTTGATTTGGACTCACAGTGACCCTATAGGACAGAGTAGAACTGCTCCACAGAGTTTCCAAAGAGCGCCTGGTGGATTTGAACTGCCATCCTTTTGGTTAGCAGAAATAGCACTGAACCTCTACAACACCAAGGTTTCCACATCTATAAATAGCCAAGCCAGCCAAGTGCCGTTGAGTCGGATCCAACTCATGGCGACCCTAGGGGCCAGAGTAGAACTGACCCCCAAAGTATAAATATAGTTAAAAAATAAGGAAGCTATGGTTTCATATGCTTGTTATGGACTGAATTGTGTCCCTCCCAAATATTTTAGAACTTGAATTCCTGTATCTGTTGATGTAATCTCATTGAGAATGAGGTTTTCCTCATTAAATTAATGAGGCCTTATCAGTATAAGGTGTGACTTAAACCTAATCACTACTGAGATATAAAGAAGAATCGATTAAGCTCAGAGATGCAAGCACAAACTGCTTGGAAGGTAAATATCCAGAGAAACTGCTAAGGAATCAACAATTGTCTGGTTTAGAGAAACTGAAAGACACCTTCTCCCAAAGTCCATATAGAGAGCCTTCCTCTACAGCTAGTGCCCTGAATTTGAACTTGCATGCTCCTAAAAGAGCATTGGTGGTGCAATCGTTAAGCTCTCAGCCACTAATCAAGAAGTTAATGGTTTGAACCTACCAACCACCCTCTGAGATGTGCTTCTGAGAAAAGACACTGAGATGTGCTTCTGTAAAGAGAATTTAGGAGACTTGTCAGGGCTGTCCTACTGTGATCTGTGGTGTCACTATGAACTGGAATTGACTGGACAAGCATAGCAACAACAGCCACCTAAACTTTGAGAAAAATAATTCTGTTCTTTAAAACCTCCTACTTGTCTTTTTCTTTCTTTCTTTTTTTTTTAACAGTGTCACCAGAAAAATAAAGTACTACTACTGATAGGAAGAAGTAATCAGATAGAGTTAAACAACAACCCAGAAGGGTAATTGTAAGGGAAATGAGTTTCATGTTAAAAAAAAACAAACAAAACTTCATATTCTTTTGCATGCCTAAATATTTCTTGGGGAAGAAAATGAAATTGTAGAATTCAAATTTGAATTTTGCCAGTACTTAGATATGTTCATAAATCACAATATTCCCAAAGATATGAGAAAAATGATTGAGTCATAAAGGAAAACTAGCCTTAAGAAAGCCCTGCTTAATTTAATAAAAGTCAAAAGACTAATTCCATGTGTAATTTTTAATTAAGATAGTAACTCTTAAAGCATTAAAATGGACCAAAAGAGGAAATTTTTACAATACAAATAAATAAATATTAAAATACGCTGGCTGGCAAATAGAATTTAATATTTTGGACATTTTATTATGCGCGTTTTGAAGAATGGGTGTTCCCAAAATGTTAATGCACATTACTGCTGAAAATATGTCTGCACTTCTACTTCTGGCCTTCAAAGTAATTAGATTCTCTGATTAGATGCTTTCCCCTATTAAACAGCTATTTTGGGGTCAAGTACTCTTTGGGGTTTTGCTAGTTTCTTCAGATGTAGACAAAGTCTTCAAGACCTGGCTAATGCCCCTCCTATATACAACTACGCACTGACAGTGAACCCAAACAAAAAACTCAAACCCACTGCCATCGAGTCAATTCTGACTCATAGCAACTCTATAGGACAGAGCAAAACTGCTCCATACAGCATCCAAGGAGCACCTGACAGATTTGAACTACCAACTGCTTGGTTAGCAAACATAGAACTTAACCTTTACATGACCAGTGAACTGGAGCCATATTCACAGAATGCAGTCGAGACCAGAAAGGTGGGAACCAAATTACAATAGCAACATTTCTATTGAGAACTTGAAGCTTGACTAATAAGATGGAGAAGGTGGCCCTTGATTTTTCTGCAGAATCAAGAAGAGGACTAAATGATTGCAGATCGATATTCCTCCCAGTCATTCACAAAGTTGAACACTTTTTGGAGGAAAGTTTTCCCAACTTGGGTCCCTAAAACAGATCAATATTAAGCAAAGGGCCTGCAAACGAAGATCATCAAGCTCCTAAGAAGTCCAGCCACAACAAGAAAGAATTGAAACAAACAGCAAACAATAGATTTAGATGTCTAAGAACTACAGATACAACAATGATCAGACAATTCATATACTTACATAGAAAATGTTTAAGGAAATAAACAATGCATTAACAAACATGACCATGAAACAAGAAACTATCAGGAACGAAATAGTAGATTAAACAAAAATGATACTTATAGAATGAAAATTGTGAGTGTTGACATAAAAAGACCTTGATGAACAGGAAACTCTGGTGGCATAGTGGTTGAGTGCTAGGGTTGCTAACCAAAAGATTGGTGGTTCAAATCCACTCTATGGGGCAGTTCTACTCTGTCCTATAGGGTGACTATGAGTCGGAGTTGATTCCATGGCAGTGGGTTTGGTACTGATGAACAGTTTAAATAACAGATAAGACATGAATGATGAAAGAAATGGTAAACTGAAAGTTACAGGTGAAAAAAAGTATCAAAATGCAGTGAAAAGATATGATGGGTTAGAAAATTTATGTAAAGAAGGAAGCCAACCTGAGACAGGTTTCTTTGGACTTGGAAACAGTTAAGCTCCACCTAGAAATTTCCCTTCAGCCTCTATAGAAATCATCAAATAAGCTTCCAACTTTCAAAGAAGACCCCTGCATCAATAAGCCTTGGAATAAGTTTTGTTGTGTTGTCAGGTGCCATTGAGTCGGTTCCAACTCATAGCAACCCTACGCACAACAGAACGAAACACTGCCCTGTCTTGTGCCATGTCCACGATCATTTTTATGCTTAACCCCATTGTTGCTGTCACTGCATCAATCCCTGTTATTGAGGGTCTCCCTCTTTTTCACTGATGCTCCACTCTACCACATATGATGGCCTTCTCCAGGGACTGGTCTTTCCTGACAACATGTTCAAAGTATGTGTTTCCAAGAAGCACTCTGTTTGTACTTCTTGCAGAACAGATCTGTTTGTTTCTCCGCAGTCCATGGTACATTCAGCATTCTTCTCCAGCACCACCATTCAAAGGCATCAATTTTTCTTCTGTCTTCTATGTTCACCGACTAACTTTCTCATGCATGTGATGCAGTTGAGAATGCCACGGCTTGGGTCAGGCACACTTTAGTCTTCACAGTGATGTCTTTATTTTTCAGCACTTTAAAGAGATTCTTTGCAACAGGTTCTCCCAATGCAATGCATCTTTTGATTTCTTGACTGCTGCTTCCATGAGTGTTGATTGTGGACCCAACTAAAATGAAATCCTTGACAAATTCAATCCTTTCTCCTTTTATGACAGTGCTGCTCAGTTGTCCAGTTGTGAGGATTGTGTTTTCCTGATGTTGATATGCAATCCATACTGACAGCTGTGGTCTTTGATCTTCATCAGTGTTTCAATCTTCTTCACTTCCAGCAAGTAAGGTGGTGTCATCTGCATAACACAAGTTGTTAATGAGTTTTCCTACAATCCTGATGCCTCATTCTTCTTCATATAATTCAGCTTCTTGGATTATTTGCTCAGCATACAGGTGGAAAAGATATGGTGAAAGGATACAACCCTGACACACAACTTCCCTCACTTTAAACCATGCAGTGTTCCCCTGTTCTGTTCTCAGGACTGCCTCTTGATCCATGTACAGATTCCTTAAGAGCACAATTAAGTGTTCTGGAATTCCCATTTTATCATTTTATACAATGTTAGCCACGAGGAAGAAGTTTAAGTAGGAAAAAAAAAAAAAAAAAAAGCTCTGATCTGGGGACCCCAATTCTTCAATTTCCTGTGTGATGTTTCAGAACAATGCCTACCTTTTTTCCCTCCGAGAATACCTGAATACGAATGAACCTGACTGCTAACTTTGCTTTCGGAGGTTAGCTTCTACTCTTAGAGGTTGCTTATAATGACAAAATGTGAATACTGAGTTCTGATGTAATTCATTTGCTGGAAAAAGGACTGATAATGTGGTTCATCTGCACTCACCTTTGATAAAAACAGGCAAAATCTTGTAAAGTTGACCATTTTCGTAGCTAGGTGTATCTTGGTACCTAAGTCATTATTTGCATATTTAGATATGCACGTGCACATGTATGCCAGGAAACAGATATCATAATATTTATAGCAGTGTTGCTCATAATGGCAAGACTATAAACAACTAAATTGTGTATCTGTAGAAGACCAGATAATTAAATTGAAATACATTACACAATGCAATTTTATACAGCAGTGGAAAGCTATGAACTATACCTATATGCTGCATACAACCACAAGGATGAATCTTAGGAAAAGAATGTTGAAAAATCAAGTAAGTACACACGTCTCAGAATATTGTATATTTTCATCAGTCTCGAAAACCAAAAAAACTAACCAAGGCTTAATTTATTCATTCATCAAATTTGATAAAACTAATTTTTTAAAAAAAGTCAAAATAATACTAAGTACAGAATTCAGGATAAGAGTTACTTTTAGGGGGTAGGATATAGGAGAATATAGAGAAAGAGCATGCAGACAGGTGCATGCTAAGTTATTGGTACCATTTTATTACTTGATTGTGTTATGGGTTCCCAGGTACTTGAATTATAATGTATGATAGCGTATATAACATTGTTTATAATATATGTTACATATATTCTTGCATATAAATCAAATGTCTTAAAAGATAATGAAGATCATAGGTTAACTATAGATCATAGGTTAACTATTTTTCAACAGGTTCTTTGGTACAATGTGTTGGGAACAATTAAGTACATTTAAAGCTGGACTTCTCAGAAAGTTCAATATATTATCACACATTGTGAATCTCCAAATGTGGGTATATTTCTTTATCAAACTACGTTAGGGGAAAATAACCTCATAAGTAATTTAGAATGGCCTCTCTACTTTCAAATTCCCCTAAAAGTCTCTCACTAATTATTCCCTTAGTTCATTATTTGTTTATTTCAGACCTTGCTACTCAATTGCATCTATTGCCTCTTGGCTGCCACACACTAACGATGCTCAGACCACCTGTGTCATAGCATACACTGTTAGTGCTTGTTTCACGTTGCCTCAGCCCACTTCAGGGCTCACCTGCGGCTTTGACGAACAATCAGGGTGTGTACCAATGATCTCCTACCTCAAGCATCTGTGTCCATCCAGCCTGAGTTCCAGTTCACGTAGAGTACAGAGCAGGCCCTAAGTTCCTTGTATTTAAGGTTCCCAAAAGGCAAACTCAACCAAATCAAGGAGGAGAGGTGGATAGGTATCCAGATTACCACCCACCTTGGAGGTGTGTTTCCACTGTCTTTCTGAGCATTTCCAGGAGGACTGGACTCCAGATGTTCCCAGTGGTGACCTATTCATTAATACACATTTTGTGGTCCTCCTCTCTTCCCTTCTTCTTGTGCCTTTTCACTTCTTCAGTCACTCACTCTGTTTCTTAGATCACCTCCCAAACACTTGCACCTGAATCCTTCTCTCAGATTCAACTTTTAGAGGGTGGTGAATTGACAGGTATGTGCTCCGATTTTAACACTTTCTCCTCCTTTTCTCATCTGCTGAGTAGCTTTTCTTGTGGCAATGCCAGGGTGAACATTCAGTGTCTCAGCATTTTTAAGTGTGCTGTGTTATTTCGGTACCCATGGAGCAGTATATTTACATAAAGTTCTTTAATCAATACTGTTTCTCTTGCTCCTTCTGCTACCAGGGCAAAGGCTTACCATACTGCACAAGATAAAGTTATTTCTGCTGCAGGCAGGTTACTTATCATTAAGCCTCAACTGTCAAACTCAATAGAGAAAAATCTAGAAGCCAGCCCCTGAGTGACTGTTTTGAAGCAGTGTTACATAGGAGGAGGGGACTGAAAGTATGAAAATGAGAAGGAGGAGGATCATGCCTTTCTAATCAAGAGCTGATGCTTTCCAACATTGTCACTTTCTCCACATGTCAGTAGAGGAGGATTTTTCTAATCACCCATGATCTTTGAACAGTTCAACAGGCAATTCTATCTTATATTTTGAGAATTTAGTGCACTGGGGTCTCACATCAGAGCCAGACTTGTAGATAACCAATTATACTCTGCTCAGTCAGTCTGATCCATCACCAAATATATTTCTAGGGCTCCAGGAAGTTTAACAGTCAAGTAACTTTATAGCCCTTTGGATGTTTTCTGTAAGTAAATGCAAAACGGTATAATAATACTTAGAACAAGAATACAATGAGTACCTTTACTGGGCCTTGTGGAGACTGCTTCGCTTGTGTCCCAAGCTGGAAACCATGATTATTCAAATATTCATTCATGTTTGTCAAGGTTCTAGGAAGCCCTGGCCTGTCAGTTCTGAATTAATTGCTCTTGGCAATCTCACAAGACAATACAGAAAGTAATTGGAATTCTCCCAAGCTCCCTTAAACCTGGCAGAGAATCCATAGTAAGTATATTGAGTTTCCATAGAGGTGATAGGGGAGCCAGAGAAAAATGCCACCCCCACCCCCCCAGCCTCTTAGCATGATGACAGGCTACCTGTGCTAGCAAGGGCCAACTGCAATGGAACGTTGAAGAATAAGAAACGTGTCCCTTCTCCAAAGGATGACATGTCTACATTTGAAGAAATTCTGATGAAGACCTGAATAGAGAGTAGCTACATCGTCCTGGGTATCTTTCTTGACCTCCCCAGAAATAGAGCAGTGGTGATAAATGGAATTTTTTGGAAAACTTAACCAAAACTTGTTGCTATCGAGTCAATTAAATGCTAACTCTTTGCTACCCTACAGAACCCAACAGAAGTGCTCTGTGTGTTTTCTGAGGAGTCCCTGGTGGATTTGAGCTGCGGACTTTCCTGGTTAGCAGCCAAGCTTTAAACTACTATGCCACAACCAAGGATTCCAATAAACATTCAGAATAAATGACGACTTGTTCCATGTGCATTGAAAGTAAGAACTGATGAGCTTTTTTTGTGTGGTTCAGGGTTACATTAACCATGATGTGACCTGGGAGATTGCATAACTGAGCAGTTATATTCATGTGACATGGCTCTGACCGGCCCTAAATAAAAACAATGAAAGTAGTTCCGGTTAGCCACAACTTCAATACAACATTGCTAGAAAAATAATTTCTGAGTTTCTGAGACCAGCCACTGGCAGAATTTTCCATTTTGTGATCTTTTTCTTCCATGATATTTAATGATGCGTTGGATGGAGCTGGTTCAATCTGGATTTGGGGAGCAGATAGTGTGCATCTCTTCCAAACTGCATGTTCATTGGCATCAAGTTTGGTAGCTTGAAATTGGCAGTGGTGGAGATATTTTCACCACGGAAAGAGGAAATGGGTTACAGGTGCGTATCGGAGATCTTTCCCCAGATCCTGTTGTTAACATCTGTGTGTTGGCTTCTGCTTATACTGAAGAACGAAACAAAAGCAAGGAGAGCCTACCGCCTTCTTGCCTTTAACTGAGGGGCTTATTTCACTCAGATACTTTGATCCTTTTGAGCCTGGATCTTGGGGCAACTTTGGAATCTTCAGGACTCGATGTGTTTTATCTAGTCAATGTCTAATTTTAAACTCAAGACAAGTGGCCCAATCTCTATGAAACTTTGATTTCTCATGTGGAAAATGAGGTGGTAATATTTGCCCTAACTAGCTCACAGATTCATGGTGAGACCTCAGATGAGTAATTCACATGACATCACTTTTACAAGTTCATATAGGGTAATGATAGCTAACAGGTGACATTGATTTAGGGTTTAGTATGCTCCCAGCACTGTTCTATGTGTTCTACATAAAAAAACATAGTCATTTAATCGCCTGAACCTCATGAGGTTTGTGGAATTATCCTTGTTTGCAAATATGGAAACCGAGGCACAATGAGATTAAATAATTTTCCCCAAGATCTCTTTGTCAGTGCAGGAGCTGAGATGATAAACCCACACAGACTAATTTCAGACTTATTTCAGAGTCTGAGCTTTTAACTATTTCAGAGGTCAAATGTCTACATTGTCGGAGAGCTCTGAGCTACTGCATATAAGGGTAAGGCAGAAATAACTGTGATGGTAACATTTTCTCTAGGAAAGTGAACCTTAATTTCTGTGTTGGTACTCTGTTGTATAAGCCCCAGGAAGTCAGAATTAAAATGGAAAACTTTAAAACACAAATGATAACTTCTTTAAGATTTTTGTTATCATATTAAGAATAAATACATTATTATTACTCTATACCCACAAATATTTGAGGTTTAAAGTTTTCTTGATTTAAAAAAAGTTCGTTTTATTATTATTTTAAAACAGTGTGATCACATTAACAAATAATAGGAAGGGGAACCTCATTCCTTAAAATACTCTTGTTTGGGCTTGTACTTTTCCCTCTGAGTATTTTTTTCTTTCTTTTGCAAATCAGAGTTTAAAAGTGTCATTTTGTTTATAGTTTGTGTTATACTTATGTGACTTTTAAACTTAAAATTTCTTTATAAGTATTTTCCATGTTACTGAAAATATATGTAGTAATAATTGAAAGGCTGAATGGTGATGTATGAAGTAGCTATGCTGCTCATAAAAAACTCGAGGGCTGTACTACTTTTGGATATTTATAATGTGTTTATTTTTTAAGTCTACTTTTAAAATTACATATCCTGATACATTTACCCTTTTGCAAATATATCTATTACTATACATTGGATTATATCTTGGCTTTTACACCATTTTAGAAATGGACTAGTTCAAATGAAATGGACATATTTATTGATTTTGGCATTCATTGCCAAAACTTTTCTAAAAATGTACAGCATTTATTTACAATGTTATCAGGACTCCATGGGAATATCCATTTAATCAGGCTGTCACAAATATTATACATTATGGCTTTTACTTGCTAAAGTAATGGATGGAAGAGCCACCTGATTAAAAAAATTCAATTTGACATTTGAGAAACACTTGTTAATTTCTATTTCTTCTTTTGCAAATAAATTCTAGTTCTTCTAGCCTCAACTGGTGGATGGAAGCATAAGAAAAGCTTTATGTTTTTTTTCTTGGTAGGGACCTTAACTTTTCTGCTCTACAACTGTAAAACTTCACATTATTCCCAAAGTTTACAACATGTGATCGATTTGTTGGTGTTTATCAAACTATATGATCTAAAATACTGCTTGTGCAAAATGTTAATTGGAGTAATATTGGAGGAGGAAATTCATGGTTAAATAATTTTGGAAAACACTAGATTGCAACAGGATTTCTCAGAGATTTTAATATGCAATTTTCCATTTTGAATGTCTGAGATGAAATAAGGCTATTAATTTCTAACATAAACCAACCACTTTCTCACTTGGACAAGTATTCAAGTAAATATGTTTCAGCATAATTTTATTTTTGTTTCAGACAGTCTTTCGGCTGTAGACACGTAGCTTCCTCGAGATTCAAAAGCTTTTCTTCCCCACATTTATCCTACTGCTTCTCTTGTATCTATGGCTAAAAAAGATAGAAAATCAGTACTTCTGTCTCAGTGGGTCCATTCCCTTCCTCTAAAATACCAGTTGGTTATGAATGCAATTTTATTCCTTTCTATATCACATCTCTAATCATTTTTTCTTGTCTTTTTGTCTCTTTGTCTTCATCTCTGTGCTCTGGAGAGCTTCTCAAGATATCCTTAATCATTGATTTAATTTTATATAGTGTCAATTTTGTTCTTTTTATTAGTAAAACTGATACATATTCAGATAGTTTGTGCTTTCCTTACAATGGTCTCTTGTTTCATCCTGCTCTCTTTTACATCTGCCTGCCTGCTATTCATTCTGCGTCCCCTTCATCTGAGATTGTTTTGTCTTATTTAATATTTTATCTCCTCATTCAGTACTCATGTCCCCCTATTTAATAATGAGTACAAGATTTGCTTTCCTCAAAACACTTCTATTTGCTGCAGTGAATCTTTCAGAAGTTTTCTCTCTGCTTTCCCTCTTGAGTGAATTTATTTTTCATCTTAGTGCATGCTGTAAATTCTTTTTATAAACTTCGTGGTGAGTGTGTGTGTGAGAATATGTGCCTGTGCCTATGTGTGGTATTTGTATGTGTGGTATTTGTGCATGTATGTGTATGTGTGTGTGAGAGAGAGTGTACATGTGTTTCTGTTTCTCCTATTCATTAATAATGGGTTTTTAAGAGTTGGTTGTATGTCCCTATTCAGATGCGGAGACTTTTCGTGATTCCTCTCACTGTCTACGTCACTGCAGTTAGAATCTATCATTTATAAAGTTAGAAGAATAACTCTTTTTCCACATGAATTTTGGGTGTCCAGTTATTAATTTACCAGTCAGGGAAACCCTCAATGAGATGGATAGACACAGGAATCTCAAAAATGGACTCAGGCATAAGATGGCACTAGACCAGGCGATGTTTGTTCTTACATGCAAATAAGGTCACCGTGAGTTGGAGCTGACTCAGTGGTAACTTACAACAGCTATTAATTATCTAAAAATAATAGCTGACTCTCACTGAGTTCTTATGATGTCTCAGGTATTGTTCTCAGTGCTTTCCAAAATTTCATTCATATAAACCTCACAAGTCTATAAGGAAACTGAGGTATAGAGTAGTTAGGTAATTTGCCCAAGACCATATAGTTATTAAGCAGCCAAGCCTAGTTGCCTGACCACTGTGCAGTAAGATCTGTATTGTATGTGCTACTGGACTGAAGAGAGCTATCTTCCTTTTGCTGCCTTGTTATCTGACCACACAGAATGAAATCTCCTCCTCAGTTATCTGAAAAAGTTCTAAGTCTTAGTCATCTGGTACTGCTCTAACAGAAATACCACATTGGATGGCTTTAACAGAGAGAAATTTATTCTCATACAGTCCAGTAAGCTGGAAGTCTGAATTCAGGGTGCCAGCCCCAGGGGAACACACTTTCTGTTAGCTCTGAAGGAAGATCTTTGTGTTGCATCAGGCTTTCTCTGGTCTGAGAACATTTCAGCACAAGAATCTCAGCTCTGAGTGAAATGCTCTGTTCTCAGTGCTGTTTTCTTGATGTATGAGATCTCCAACTCTCTGCTCGTGATTTTTCCTTTTATCTCTTGTAGGATAAAAGGATAAAAAGCAGTGCAATCCACACTCCAGGGCAACTCCCTTTAAACTGGAGGGGGGAGGTGACCTTAACCAGGGCATTGTAGTCCAAGTCTAATCCTCTTTAATACAATTTAATCTATTAATCACAGACAGAGATTAGGATTTACAGCCTAAGAAAATCACAAAATGCAGGGCAGTCACACAATACTGGACATCATATCCCAGTCAAATTACTTCCCATTTCTTTAAGGGGGGAAGGGAGACACAATTCAATCCATGGCATTCTCTAATTACTTTCTTGCCTGGAAAAGCTAAAACCTTAGAGTGAATCATTTCCAAATTTATTCCTACCTCATGGCCTCCCTACTTTAGGTCTTCTTTACAGGAGAAAATGCTGGAATACTTAAGTCATTCTATGCTAGGCTTAGCCATGTTCTTGGAAAATAGTCTATGAATGATGTAGAAAGAGAAGTTACGACGGGGATGATGGTGTGTAATTGTCCTATCCAGCTCAGAAAATATCTCTGGCAGAGCAGAGAGGTGCATGCAGGATCCTTTCTGTTAAGACATCAAGTTTTTGACATGGGCACACAGTGGGATTGGATGGAAATGTCCTTCTTTGTTCCTGCTGAGCCCTGATGATCTGCCTTAGGGCTCCTTTACTTTGGTCATAGAAATTCCTCCTGGGGTCATACAAACTGTAAAGAATATTCCTAGCTACTAGCACTGTTGAAACTGTGCTGGTCTTTGGGAAACATATAAAAGGGAAAGTTTAACCTTACATTTAACATGAATCTGTGAGCTATTCTAGTTTTCCAGTCCAGCAATTTGGAGAGCTGAGAGCCAGGTTTTGGTGTGAGGGTGAGTGGGACATAATATACCAATGTCTGTAATATATATGAGTCAATTTCAAGATATGTATATATCATATACATATATATCATATACATATACATATCTTGAAATTGACTCATATATGTATATATATACTTATATATCTGAAACATATATGTATATACATATATATATATACACATATATATATATCTGAAACATCAAATTCAGGACTGCAATGAAAAGGAACAAATTAATCCAAACAGAGGGATCAATAATCCTAGTCTCTTACTGACTATTGTAAAAAAGGGAAGAAAAGCAAAGACTCATGGGAGAAATTAGACTAAAGGACTAATGGATCACATGCACTACAATCCAGAGACCAGAAGAGTTAGGTGGTGCCTACCTGCCACTACTATCCTTCCTGACTGGGGTCACAGTACAGGGTCCTAGACACAGTAGGAGAAAAATGTCAAACAAAACATCAAATTCATAAAAAAGACCAGACATACTAGTCTGACATAAATTGGAGGAACCCACAAGACTATGACCGTAAGATCCTCTCTGATTTAAGATTGCAACTACTCTCATAAAACACTTTCAAGTGAAGCAGTAGACAATCTTCTTTTAAATTAAACAATACCACCTGAAAAGAACATGCTCCATAGAACAATTATAAAAGATCAAAAGGGCAGCATTTGCCAAAAAATAAAGATGAGAAGGCAGAAAGGGACAGGAAAACCAGGTGAAATATTATCAGAGAACCCAAGGTGGAAATGGGGAGAGTGTGGAGATCGCAGCCAATGTCATGAAATACTTTGTGTATAATTTGTTCAATCAAAAAAGAAAGAAAAAAAAAACCACTGCTGTCAAGTCAGTTCTGACTCATAGTGACTCCACAGGCCAGAGTAGAACTCCCTCACAGAGTTTCCAAGGAGTTTCTGGTGGATTTGACCCACCAAACTTTTGGTTAACAGACATAACACTTAACCACTACATCACCAAGGTTTCCAATTTGTTGAATAGAAGACTAATTTGCTCTGTAAACTTTCACCTAAAACACAATAAAATATTTTAAAGAAATTATAACAACACATTTAGGAGTACTTAGGAATCTACCAATCATATATTGCCAATGTAAACTATAAATGAAATACTGAAATGCATACTATATTTGTTGAGACAATCAAAATAATAAATATTTTGTATGTAAATAAGTGTGTGTTTGTAAAATACATAAGATAACTTATAAATATTAAAATGTAGTTTATAAATAATAAGAAGGGGGGCCAAGTTTGTGGACTAGACACACATTTCCTCAATTCCCTATGAGAACAAAGGCCTTGATTAATAGTTGAATGGAACACTCTGGACACCGAGGAAGCTCTAGGATACAGCGTAGGGTTGTCAGATTTGATAACACACCACTAAATGGGAAACTACCTCTCTCTGACAAGGCAGTGCACGCTGAGCCCTGTTCCCACTGACTCACCACTGGGGTGCACTGCAGGTACTGATGCCATCTTTGTCAGCTGGGAGGTGAGGGATGGACATGAGACAACAAATACCCTGAACTGCAGTGCTAAAGAAAACAGCATGCAATACAGCAGAGACAGTACGTGGGATAGCCACATTTTGTGAGCCCAGCTGCTGACTGAGGGCACCACTGCCCCTCTACCCTCCCTTTTCTGAGCTGTGCTATAGATTCTGTGACTCAGCGGTGGGAAAGGTACCTCAGATGTCATCTTGATCTGCTGAGAGGTGAAGTCACCCAACCGGAGGCCTCGGCAGGGGTTAATTCCCAAGCTGAGAAGCAGTGCCACTCCAGGAAGCTCCTTTCCAGCAGAAAGCTGTATAGGACAGTCTTACCTTTTGGGAATGGCCTGCTGAGGATGGCAGCAAGACTGCAACACCTCCCTAACTGAACTGTGTTATACCATCTGGGGATGGCTGAAGACTTACTTCTGTTGTCAGCCAGAAGGCAGGGCCTGCCATACATGATGACTTGATTTTGGCAGTTACCAGTCAGCTTCCAGCTTCTTAAAATAAGACTTCCTGCAGAAATAACTGCTGAGTGGCTCAGCAGCATCTCTTCCAGCCTTTACTGACCCACATCATAGGTTGGTTAAAGGCCCCCAATTGAATTCATAACTAGAGAGCTGCCTTTGCCAGCCAGGAAACAGAGCCTGCCACCCCATGGAGTCCACTGGGGCCAGTCACTGGAGTACATAGAGATGGCTGGTGTCCAACTCTCTTCTCAGAACTACACCTCAGCTCCTGTTGAGGTAACACCAGAGAAACTAAACAGCCTGTAGATGGTCAAAAGGCAATAACTCATTCTTAAGTATTTAAAGAAACAGTCCACCATGGCTCTGGAAAACTCCAAAAATAAAGAACCAAAACATGTCCCAGATACAGAACTCTTTCTGAAACTATCAGAGGTTGAGTACAAAGAATTATATTGAGAGCCCTCCAAGAGATTAAATTAAATGCAGCAGAGCAGAAGGAAAATTAAGCAAGCTGTTTGAACTGATGGCACAAAAATGATCTGAAATACAGCAGATCAATAACAAAATTACAGAATCAGACCATTCAATCAGAGCCCAAAGAGCAGAATTGAGAAGATGAAAGTCAGACTTGGTGACTTTGAGGATAGGGCAACTGACAAGAGCATCCATGAGAAGAAATGAGAGAAAAGAAATAAAAAAAAAAAAGAGGTATTAAGAAACATGTGGGACTGTATTAAGAGGAATAATTTGCAATTAATTGGAGTTCCTGAACAGGGAGGGGTAGCTGAAAACACATAAAGTATTATAGAGTTGCTGACAGAAAACTTCCCTGAAATTATGAAAGAAGAAAACATAGATATCTGAGGCAAGTATTGAATGCCACAAAAACTAAACCCCAAAAGAAAGACACCAAAACATATTATAATCAAGCTTAATAAAATGAAACATAAACAGATCCTCTTAAAGAAAGCAAGGCTCAAAGCAAGGCTCACATTCAGAAGGAAGCCCTGCAGGCTTTTGTCTGACTTCTCAGTAGAAACAAGGTTGGCAAGGGGGCAGTAGGATGACACATTCAAAGCCTTGAAGGTGAAAAACTTCCAACCAAGAATTATACACCCTACAAAATTGTCTCTCAAATATGAAGATGAAATTAAAACATTTCCCGATAAACAGAAACCTAGAGACTTTGTAAAGATGAAACCAAAACTATAAGAAATACTGAAAGAATCTCTGCTTAGAAAAACAAAACCATTAAGTATACATTTAAGAAGGCAATGCAGGACATAGCTCCAGAATCCTACTCAGTTAGGGAAGTCACAAAACTCGATCAAAGCTACAATATTAAAAGAAGGGAACCAGTGATCATATCATGAAAACTATGACACAATCACACTAAAAAGAGGGATATGCCACAGTAGTTATCGTCTTTTCAGATGCAGAGGAAGTTTAAAAGATGTGCAGAAGTTTGAAACTGGGTTTAAACTTAGAATATTAAGGATGACTATAGGGGTAGCCACAAAGCACAGTAACAATGTAACGTATCAAAACAAGAAACGTAACACAGGAGTCTCAACAAACACAAAACTAACACTGAAAAAAATGAAAAGTTAACTCATAAAGAAGAATGATCCAGAACAGAATATTAAGCCCAACAGAGAAAACACCAACACAAAAACAAATACATCAAAATGACAGCACTAAACATGCACCTATCAATAATTAAGCCAAGTGCCATTGAGTGGGATCCGACACGCTGAATATAAATGGATTTAATACTCCAATAAAAGCGTAGCGACATCCTGCATCCAATGACATGGCTTGTCTGTATGTTACTTACAAGAAGCACACTTTAGACTCAAAGATATGAACAAACTGAAAATAAAAGGATGGAATAATATATACCAAGCTAACAACATACAAAGAAGAGCAGATGTGGCAATACTAATCCCAGATAAAATAGATTTTAATGTAAAATCCTCCATTGTGAACAAGGATGGTCACTATTGCTGAAAGTTTCAATACATAAGCAGGACTTAATATTGAATATTTACGCACCCAGTACCAGAGCATCTAAATACATCAAACAAACACTGACCACATTGAAAAACGAGATAGACCACGCCACAATAATAGTTGGAGACTTCAGTACTCCATTTTCAGTAATGGACAGATCATCCAGAAAAAAGCTTAGTAAAGACACAGACGATCTTATTGCAACAATTAACAGCTAGACATCATCAACATATGTAGAACTTTTTATCCATCAACATGTAAGTCCAACTTCTTCTCCAATGCACTTGGAACATTGTCCATAATAGACCCTGAGTTAGGACATAAAGCAAGTCTCAACAAAATCCAAATGACTGAATTATTGCAAAGCATCTTCTCAGACCGTAAAGCCATAAAAGTCAAAATCAATAGCAGAAAAAACTTAGATAGAAATGAGAAGTCATGAAAACTGAACAATACCTTGCTCAAAAAGCCGTGGGTTATAAAAGAAATTGAGGACGAAATAAAGAAATTTATGGAATCAAATGAGAATGAAAGCACATCCTACCAGAACTGTGGGCTACAGCAAAAGCAGTGCGTAGAGGTCAACTTATCTGTATAAATACACACATCTGGAAGGAAGGATCAAAACCAAAGAATTAACTGTATAGCTTGAAAAACTAGAAAGAGAGCCAGAGAGGAATTTCTCAATCACCAGAAGAAAACAGATGATAAAGATTAGAGTAGAACTAAGTGATTTGAAGAATAGAAGAACATGTCAAAAAATTAACAAAATCAAAAGCTGGTGCTTTCAAAGGATCAACAAAATTGATAAACCACTGACTAAGCTTACAAAAGAAAAACATGAGTGGGAAAAAATAATTTGGCAATCACACATCAGACTGATGTCTGATCTCCATAATCTACAAGGTAATGCAAAATATCAACAAGAAAAAGATAAATAATTAAGCAATGGACAAAGGAGATAGACAGACACTTCACCAAAGAGGACATCCAGGCAGCCAAAAGACATATGAGGAAACGCCCATGATGGTTAGCTATTAGAGAAATCCAAATCAAAACTACAATGAGATACCATCTCAACACAGCAAGACTGGCTATGATCCAAAAAACACAAAACAACAAATGCTGGAGAGGCTGTGGAGAGATTATAGCTCTCCTACACTGCTGGTGGGATTGCCAAATGGTACAACCTCTTTGGAAAGCAGTTTGGCCCTTCCTTAAAAAGCTAGAAATAGATATACCATTTGATCCAGTAATCCCACTGCTTGGAATGTATCCTACAGAATCAAAGGCAGTCACAGAAACAGATACATGCACATGAGAGTTCATTGCAGCACAGTCCACAATAGCAAAAAAGGATGGAATCAACCCAGATGCTCATCAACAGATGAGTGGATAAACATACTATGATACATATAGTCAGTGGAACACTATGTAGTAACAAAGAACAACGATGATTTTAGGAAGCATTATATAACCTGATTTCAGTTGGAAGATGTTGTTGTTCTTGTTAGGTGCCACCAAGTTGCTTCCAACTCATGGCGACCCTATGAACAACAGAACGAAACACTGCCTGGTCTTGTGCCGTGTCCACAATCATTTTTATACTTAAGCCTATTGTTATGGCCACTGTGTCAATCCATCTTATCAAGGGTCTTCCTCTTTTTCGCTGACCCTCCACTCTACCAAGCATGATGTCCTTCTCCAGAGACTGATCCTTCCTGACAACATATCCAAAGTATGTAAGACACAGTCTTAACCATCCTTGCTTCCGAGAAGCACTCTGGTTGTACCTCTTCCAGAACAGATCTGTTGGTTCTTTTGGTGGTCCGTGGTACATTCAATATTCTTCTCTAACACTACAATTGAAAGGCATCAATTCTTCTGTCTTCTTTGTTCATTGTCCAGATGTTCAGAGACAGAGTGAGCAGCCCCTACTTGTCTGTCAGTGGAGACTTGCTTGTTGCTATGATGCAAGAAGCTATGCCACTGGCATTTACGTACCAGCAGGGTCACCCATGGTAGACAAGATTCGACTGAGCTTCCAAACTAAGACAGACGAGGAAGGACCTGGCAGTTTACTTCTGAAAGGAATTAGCCAGAGAAAACTTTCTGAATAGCAGCCAAACATCATCAGATATGGAAGACATTACACTGAGTGAAATCAGTCAGGGACAAAATGACAAATATTGTATGAGACCTCTACCATGAGGACTTAGCACTATACTTACATACAGAAGAAAAGACATTTTGATGGCTGCAAGGGTAAGAAGAGAGGGAGAAAGCTGGTCATAGATTAGGTAGTTGGTACAAATTTGGCTGGGTGAAAGCAGTGATAGCACACAGTAAAAAGATCAACTTAAACTGGATTTCAACATGAGCTGAAAACTCTTCTGATCTTATGCTGATTTTGCAAGGATAGAGTAGCAGGGCCCGGGTTTTGGGGACCACGCTTTCAGGGGACATCAAGGCAAATGGCATAACTAGCTTATTGCTAAGAGGTTTCTGCACCCTATATTGGTGAGCAGTGTCTGGGTTCTTAAAAGCTGGCAAGCTGTCACCTGTGGTACACCAAATGGTCTCAACTCATCCAGAATAGATGATCACCAAGAACAACAAAGACATGGGGAAAAAAGAGCCCAGGAGACAGAAGGACCCATGTGAAGGGGTGACTGTGTCAACATGCGACCAGAAGAAGCAGACAGCCATAATAGGGCACATAATGTCAAGTCCCAGTGGCAACATGAGAAAAAGAGGGGTGCACCTCAAGAACTACACTAAAAGATCAAAGTTGATGATCTGGCATCTTGGGGGTTCCCCTGGGAGCACAGCTCATTAGACATGCTGCTGCCCTGAACAAAAGCATTATTGAGGACAATTCGTCAGACAGAAATGGACTGGATGCAGGGACACAATGTGATCACAGTGTCATATACTTTATGGTTCTATGTGTCTATAGGATGCTGTCTTACTGGCCTCTTACTAGAAGGGACAGGAGAGGGTAGAGAAGAGGGGACAGGAGATTATTAGGAGGATATGACATATATAGAATGAAAAGGAGGAGTGTGCCCTCACCAGGCAAGGAGAGTAGAAGGAGCTGCAGATAGGAGGGCTTGCAAATATAATTTGGAATGTATGTTTTCACTTAATCACAAGAAAATATTTTAAACAATTAGATTTTTTAAAATATTTGTTTTGACTTTTATTTAAATTTTTATTTAACCCTTTTGATTAAATTATATTTTTCAGCACTTAATAATAGAGGATAAGAATCCTTTTAAACACATCAAGTGATGACATTTTGAAGGAATTCAGTTGAGTAATAATTTTATCCCACAATGTATTTCCTTTTAAAAATACTATTAATCAAAATATCCTATGCAAGTTGAACAAAATATAAGAAAAAATGTCATCTTAAATCATCTATCCCACTCTGTTGGTAAATGTGTATGTTTCTATAATTATACAATGTACTGATACATATAAAATACATAAACTATGGACAAGAAACATTAACACGTGACAATTATTTTACGACAGATAGTTATGCTATTTCTATAAAAAAAATCAGTGCCATCAAGTTGATTTTGACTCATTGTGACCTTATAGGGCAGAGTAGAACTGCTCCATGGAGTTTCCAGGGAGTACCTAGCAGATCTGAACTGCTGATATTTTGGTTAGCAGGCAGCACCTAGACACTACACCACCAGGGTTTCTATAGATAGAAAAAAATCAGTATAAATGATATATAAATGCTAAAGCAAGGAATTTATATTTTTTAATAACTAGAAATTATGTTGCCGAGTGAACGACTCTTTAACAAACTAATTTCCTTGGAAATCTTGTTCATAGCTCTTTTTATTATATTCCATCTTAGAAGTGTAAATGCATTGCAATGGTGCTATAACTATTCAAAACAATTTTGGAATAATTCTTTGGCATTTAACAAGAGTCATTCAACTGACTCCGTAAGAAAATTCGTCTTCATTTGTGAACAACTAAATGTGTTCTTCACTGACAAAATGTTTCTAGCATTGAGGCTGTTAACACACAAATGCCACAGATTCTAAGGGAAATCCCAGAAGGCAAGTTGAAAATCACTCTGAGGTACAGTCTAATTGTTGAAACGTGTATGGCCTTTAAGGCAATTTTTTAAAGGAAATAAAATTTTTTTTTTCATGATATTAGTACTGGCATGTTTACCTACAATTTTTTTACAATATTTTTCCAACACCTTGCTAGTTTGTGTCATTCTATATGAATTGGCATGGTAAATGAATCTGACAGCAATCCTTTTCAATTTGTCATTTCTGGTATAGCAGACCATACAACTGTCCAATCCAAAATGTCAATACCAGCCCACGTTGTTACGTACTACAGCTGCTAGTCAAAAGTTCAGCAGTTTCAATCTTCAGAGTGCTCCTTGGAAACTTCGGGACAATTCAACCCTATCCTCCAGAGTTGCTATGAGTTAGAAGTCACACAACAGCAATAGATGGAAATGCCTAGGATATCGATCTTCAAACATTGCATTTTATTTTTGATGGCCTCCAGTTTTCCTTGACACATACTTCGTAAATTCTGTGTTCCAATTATCCATGATGATTTGCAGATGTTTCTTGCTATTTTGAGTCATGCCGCATCGGTAAGTGAAGATCCTGAAAGCTCTACTCCATCCATGTCATTGTTCAAGTATGTGTCACCTTGGCTAGGCCATGATTCATAGTATTATGTAAGTATTCTCCATTCAGTGGTATAATGTAACCACCTCCATAGTGTGATCTGATGTGGTTAGTCAAGCCACTGTAAGTGCAGTTTCACCAGTGCTGTGGCTATCACCCAATATATATATAGACATTCTGGCAAAGCTCACTTGCTATGGATCCTGTTTCTGGCTTGTTATCATTCGACCTCCAGTTCTTGGAACATGAGCCAGCATCCTGTTATCTGATCTGCAAACTTTGAGGTTCACCGGCTTCCACAGCCCTGTGAACTAGCTTTCTGTCATCTGACTCAACAGTTTTGAATTTGTCAGCGCCTGCTACTGATGCCTGACCCATGAACGCTGGGACTTATTGAGCCTCAACAATAGAATGAGCCATTTTACTGAGATAAATCTCTCTGTGTGTATATACACAATCCGACAATTAAGTCTGCCAAATTAATCATTCTAAGGACCACATGCCTCATTACTGAAAATCACTATGGTGACTTTTGAAGTACTCTTCTTCGGAAGCTATGCACTGATGCCAGTACCTACTGCACCCTTCAGTGCAATTTTGGAGCTTTTTCTGGAATGGCCATTAAGCATGGTGGCAAAGTGGCAGGTTTTCAATCTTAATTGTATGGTTGTCTGTGAGGGAGTTTTCAGCCAGTAAACAAATGACTATATTGGAACACCCTATCTACTGACCTGATCTGGCCCCATTGATTTTTTTTCTTTACCTGAAGATAAAGGAAATATTGGAAGGAAAACACTTTGATGAGATTCAAGATACCAATGGTAATGTGATGACAGCTCTGATGGCTGTTCCAGAAAAAGAGTTCCAAAATTGCTTCGAAGGATGGACTAGGTGCTGGCATCAGTGCCTAGCTTTCAAAGAGGTTCTTTTAAAGGTGACCATATGATGTTCAGCAAAGAGTTATGTCACAGTTTCTCTAAGATGACTTTGGGAACTTTTCAGAACTTGTATATTCTAGAAAGAAAACAAAACAAACAAAAAAGCCATTCTTATTGTTCAATTACATACACAGCAGCTCTAAAGGAGAGAATAAAACTGTGCCATAGAGTTTCAAAAGAGCAGCTGATAGATTCAAACTTTTGACATTTTGGTTAGTAGCCAAACTCTTTACCATACACAACTAGGGTTTCCATATTATTTCTTTTTAAATATGTATATGTATTAACTTCACCAGTTTCCTTCTCAGAGAACTTAGGCTAAGACACTTGCTGATATTTGATGGGTCTCAAATGAAAGCAAAAATCACCAGAAAGATGTTTACCTCTGTTTTATTGACTATGGAAATGCATTTGACTGAGTGGATCTTATCAAATTATGGATAACCTTGAGAAGAACGGAAGTTGCAGAACACTTAATTGTGTTGATGCAGAATCTATATGTAGACCAAGAGGCAGTCATTCAAAAATAAGAAGGGGAGAATACATGGTTTAAAATCATGAAAGATGTGCATCAGGGTTATAATCTTTTACCATGCCTATTCAATCTGTATGCTGAGAAAATAGTCCAACAAGAACATGTGAAAAAGAACATAGCATCACAATTACAGGAAGAGTCATTAACAACCTGCAATATGCAGATGATACAACCTTTCTCTTTTAAAGTGAAAAGGACTTGAAGCCCTTACTGATGGAGATCAAACACCACAGTCTTCAGTGTGGGTTGAACCACAACATAAAGAAGACAAAAGAAGATGAGAGAGCACTCAGACATTTCCTGTGATTCCTTTAACAACAAAACCCCAAAAGAACAAATGAACCCATTACATATGATATCCTAGGAGCCCTGAACATCAAAGGGAAAGCTGAGTATGTCCAGAGATGCATAGGATTCCCCAGCTATGACCAGCCAGGACATAGCTGCCGCCAGCACGGCCAGCGGTGCATTGGCAGTTGGAGGGCGTAGTCTTTCGCGGGAGAAACTGACTGGAGAATCCATTTGCACTTCCAGAACCAGGGAAAACCAGCACTAGATAGTCAAAAATTAAGTCTTTGTGTGTAAACTCCCATGCATGGTTCTAAATCTTTCCTTCAGGGAAAACATTTTTCCCAGCTCTTCCCTCTCTCTTCCTTGCACTGCATCCGACTCCGAGTCTGACGTCACTAACTGAACCAGAAGTAAGATTCCTTAAGCTTACCTTGAGGCCTTCACTGAGACTAGAAGAGGGAATAATTAACAAACTGTGGGGAAGGGAGAAAAGCATCTCCAACTTCCCTGAGCCAGAAACTCAGGACAGAAACACTTCCTTCACCTAGGTTAACATATAAAGGAACGTGTTATCCTCACAGACACTCAAGGGTGGCTATTTGCCCCCTCCCTTTCTTAGAGACTGCAGCCAGGTAACTATGGCTACAGCCATCATCCTTCACCACGTAGGATGGCAAACAAGAGAGCCTGCGCCACACACTTGGTGACTGACTACCTGGACAGCTGAGCTGCATCCGTATAAGAAAAGTAAGTGAACTCTTGAGCTCACAAGTCTAACCACTTGGTTACAAGATATTAGAGATTCAAAGGTGCCAATAACCAAGATAGCAAGCATGACCAATCTATATGAACCTTTCAAAATGAAATAAGAAGCTATAACACAGTAGGCAAACATAAAATAAATAAATACAACTTACTGATGGCTCAGACACAAAATTCAATGTCAAATCATTCAGAGAGACAGATAACGATTTCTTCAGAAAACTCCCAAAACAAAGAATCATGAAACTTTCCAGTGGATGATAATTTCCTGGAATTGTCAGAAGTATAATATAGATTAATATTCAGAACTCTTTAAGAGATAAGGAAAGACATGATGCCAAATGCAGCAGAGTACAATGATACACTGAACAGGCTGCAAGAAAGCACATGGCAGCAAGAATTAGAAATTCAGAAAATTAATAATAAAATTACAGAATTACACAACTCAATAGAAAGTCAAAAAAGCAGAAATGAGGAAATGGAAGGCTGAATTAGTAAAACCGAAGATAAAGTAATCAACACTGACATATTTGAAAAATAAATCCAATAAAAGAATTAAGAAGCTCAAGAAACACTAAGAATTATGTGTGGCTCTATCAAGAGTAATAATCTATGAGTGACTGGAATACCAGAACAAGGAGTGATAACGCAAACTACAGAGAGAATTGTCTAATATGTGTTAATAGAAAACTTCCCTGATATTAAGAAATATGAGAAGATATCTATCCAAGACTCTCATCAAAATTCACATGAGATAGATCCCAAAAGAAAGACACCAAGGCATATTATATCACACTGGCCAAAACTAAACATAAGGAGATACTTTTAAAAATGGCTAGGGATGAACAAAAAATAACTTACACAGGAGAATCAATAAGGCTAGGCTCAGAGCACTTAGCAGAATCTACAAAGGCTAGAAGGCAATGTGATGACATATACAAAGTCTTAAACGCAAATAATTGCCAACCAAGAATTATATGTCCAGCAAAATAGTATCTCAAATTCGATGGTGAAATTGGGACATTTTCAGGTAAATAGAAATTTAAGGAATTAAAAAACAAAAATTACAAAAAATACTATTGGAAGTCCTTTGGTTAGGAAAACAATAACATCAGGTAACAACACAAGACCAGAATACAGAACAGAGCAACTGTGTGTCAACTCAAACAGGGAAATCACAAAAATAAGTCAAAAATAAAACACTGAAAATAGAGAAACAGAGATGTCATTATGTAAACATTATCATGTAAAAGAGGGATTTAAAGAAAACATAGTTATACACCTTTCATGTGGAGAGGAAGTCAAAACAATAAAAGAAATTAAAGACTGGTTTACATTTAGAAAAACAGTGTAAATATTAAGGCAATCACAAAGGAAACTATCAACCCTATGCATCGAAATAAAAAAAATAAAATAAAAACATAAAGCTCAGCAAATACAAAACCACCAACACTGAAAAAAAGGAAAAAGACTCAGTACAGAAAATTAAACATAACAAAGAAATTGTCTACAAAGCACACACACAAAAAAGACATCAAAATGATGGCAACTAGACTCATACTTATTAATAATCATGTCAAATGTGAATGGATTAAATGCACCAGTAAAGAGACAGAATGTGGCAGATTGGATATAAAAACAGGGCTTATCTATATGTTGTTAACCAGACACACAATTTAGACTTAAAGGTACAAATGAAGTAAAATTCAAAGGAAGGAAGAAAATGTATCAAGTTAAGAACGTTCAGTGAAAAGAAGGAATGACAATATTAGGCACTGATAAAGTTAAAGTAAAATTCACTACACTGAATAAGGAAGGATACTATGAAACGATTAAAGGATCAGTACTGGAGAAGAATATAACCACATTAAATATTTATGCACCCAATGACAGGGCTACAAAGTACATAAAACAATCTCTAACTTCATTGAAAACAGTAATAGCTCTACAATAATAATAGGAAGCTTCCACAGACTACTGTCAAAGACAGAACATCCAGAAAAAAGCTCGATAAAGACACAGAAGATGTAAGTGCCATGATCAATCGAACTGACATCATAGACACACATAGAAGACTTCACCCAACAGCAGCCAAGTATATTTTCTTTTATAACACCCACGGAACATTCTCAGAAAGTGCCACGTGTTATGCCCAACAGCAATCGTTAACAAAATTCAAAGTATTGAATATTGCAAAATAAAATTTAGGCTATAATTCTGTAAGGGTAGAAATCAATAACAGAAAACGGAAGGAAATAAAGTCAAACACGTGGAAACTGAACAACACCTTGCTCAAAGACTATCGGGTTATAGAAAAAATCAAGGGCAGAATAAAGAAATTCACAGAAACAAATGAGAATGTAAACACATTTTTCATGGATTCAACTGTGTTTACCAAAAAATGTGTGTGGTGGTTTGGCTGGACCATGTTTCTGGTATTGTGTTATGTTCCTTTAAGTTGTAAATCCCGCCTCTATGACGTTGATGAGGTAGAATGGACAGCAGTTGTATTGGTGGGACCAGACTGAATGTGTAAGGTTGTGTTGTATCTTGATGCAAACTCTTATGATACAAAGGAAAGGGAAATAAGCCAAGAGTCGGGGGACCTCATACCACCCAGAAGCATGCCTGGAGCTGAGCACATCCTTTGAAAGCACCCAGGCTCCCTGCACATGAGAAGCTCATCGGACTAGGGGAAGACTGATAACAAAGGCCTTCCTCCAGAGCCAACAATGAGAGCCGTCTCCAGGAGCTGACACTCTGACTTTGGGCTTTTGGGCTACTGAACTGTGGCAAAATAAAATTTCTCTTTTTAAAGCCATCCGCTTATGGCATTTCTGTTAATACAGCACTAGATGACTAAGGCAACATCCTATCAGAACCTTTGGGACACAGAGGTGCTCAGAGGTGAATTTAACTAAATAAATGTACACATCCAAAAAGAAGGGGCCCGAATCAAAGAACTAACACTATAACTTGAACAAGTAGAAAGAGAGCAGCAAAGAACTCCTTAGACACCAGAAGAAAGAAAATAATAAAAATTAGAGAACAACTAAATATATTAGACAAGAGAAAAGCAAACAAAAGCTTTAACAAGACCGAGAGTTGGTTATTTGAAGAGATCAAGAAAATCAATAACTATTGGCCAAACTGACAAAAAGAAAATAGGAGAGGAAGCAAATAACTGGAAAAAGAAATGAGATTGGCAATATTACAACAGACCTAGCTGAAATTCTAAAAAATCATAACAGAATAGTATGATAAATTATACGCTAATAAATTTCAAAACCTAGAGGAAATGGATGAATTTCTAGAAACACTACCTATCCAAATGAATACAAACAAAGGTTGGATGACTATAGAAACCCATCCCAAAAGAAGATATTCAAGAGGAAATTAAAAAACTCCCAACCAAAAAACAAGTCCTAGATCTGACAATTTCACGAGAGAATTCTATGAAACTTTTAAAGAAGAGTTAACACCACTACTACTCAAGATATTTCAGAGCATAGAAAAAGATGGAATACTCCCAAACTCGTTCTAGCAAGTCAGCATAACCCTGCTACCAAAACTTGGTGGAGAAGCACACAAAAAGGAAAACTATCCCTCATGAACTTAGAAGCAAATATCCTCAACAAAATCCTAGTCAACAGAATTGAACAACATATTAAAACAATCATTCACGATGACCAAGTGGGATTCATACCAGGTATGCATGGATGGTTCAACAGTAGAATAAATAATCAAAGGTAATCAACCTTGTAAATAAAACAAAACAGCCACTTGATTTCATGAGTTGATACAGAAAACGCATTTGAGAAAGCCCAGGACCCATTCACGTTAAAAACACTCAGCAAAATAAGAATAGATGAGAAACTCCTCAGCACTCTAAAGTGTACCTACACAAAGCCAACATCCAACATCATTCTAAATGGAGAGTACCTGAAAATACTCCCTTTGAGAATGGGAACCAGACAAGGATGCCTTTGCTCACAGTTTTAACTCAACAATGTGCTGGAGGTTCTAGCCAGAGCAACCAGGCAGGAAAAATAAATAAAAGGCATCCAAACTGACAACAAAGAAGTAAAAGTATCTTTATCAGTGGATTATATGATCTTATATACAGAAAATCCTGAGGAATCCACTGGGGTGGGGAGGGTGGGTAGAGTGGAACTAACAGAAGAATTCAGCAAAGTATCAGGATATAAGATAAACATTAAACAATCATTTGAATTCCTTTACACCAACAAAGAAAACATCAGAGAGGAAAGCACAAAATCAATATCATTTACGATAGCCTCAAGAAGATAAAAATACTTAGTAATAAATCTAACCAGAAATGTAAACCATCCACACACACACACACACAAAAAAAAAAAAAATCACAAGACTCTACTGCAAGAAACTGAAAGAGACTTACATAAGAGGAGACATCTGCTTTGCTTGTAAATAGGAAGTTTCAACATTCTGAAAATATCTAGTCTATCCAATGGCATTTTTTTAAATGAGATGGAGAAAATCACCAGCTTGATATGCAAAGGGAAGAAGTTGTAGATAAGTAAAAAGTTACTGAGAGAGAAGAGCAAAGTAGGAGTGCTACACTACCTGAACTTGGAATCTATTATACTGCCATGGTAGTCAGAACAGACTGGTACAGGTACAAAAACAGATACATAGACCAATGGCACTGCACTGAGAATGCAGATATAACATCATCCACCTATGAGCTGCTGATATTCATCAAAAGCCCAAAGTCCATTAGCTGGGGGAAACACAGTCTCTCTAACAAATGATGCTGGCATAACTTGATACCCATCTGAAAAAAAGAAAAAGACCCATATCTCACACTGTGTGCAAAAACTAACTCAAAGTTGATCAAAGATCTGAATATAAAATGTAAAATTATAAAGATTATGGAAGAAAAAATACAATGTCTAGTACACGACATAAGCAGAATGCTAAACATTACTAGCAATGCACAAACACCAGAAGAGAAAATTGATAATTGCGAACTCCTGAAAAATTAAACACTTACGTACATCCAAAGACTTCACCAGAAGAATAAAACGCCACCCTACACACTGGGAAAAAAACGTTTGGCTATCACAAATCCGATCAGCACATAATCTCCATAATCTACAAAATACTGCAAAATGTCAAAACAAAAAGACAAATAACCCAATTAAAAAATGGCAAAGGATACGAACAGGCCAAGGCAAGCCAAGTGCCATCGAGTCGGATCCGAGACCAACAGGCACTTCACCGAAAAGACACACGGATAGTTAACATACACATGAGGGAAAGTTTATGATTATTAGCCATTAGAGAAATCCAAATCAAAACTATAATGAGATACCACCTCACCCCAAAAAGACTGGCATTAATCCAAGAAACACAAAATAACAAATATTAGAGAGGTTGTCAAGAGACAAGAACACTTTTCTACACTGCTAGTGGGAAAGTAAACCAGTACAACTACTTTAGAAATCAATTTGTCAATTTCTTAAAAAGCTAACAATAGAACTACCATACGATCTAGCAACCCCACTTCTTGGAATATATCCTAGAGAAATAAATGCTGTCACATGAATAGATACGTGCACAGCAGTGATTATTGCAGCACTGTTCGCAATACCAAAAGGAAGGGATCAACCTAGCTTCTCAGCAACATATGACTGGATAAACATATTCGCACAACAGAATACCAGGCATCGACATAGAACAACAATGATCTTGGAAACGTAACACGGAGGAATCTGAAAGACAGTCTGCTGACTACAATTAGTTGCTGCTAGTCCAGGGGAAGTTTGATGACAGGCTTTCCCCTGGAGCTGACACCCTGAATTTTGGCTTTAGCTTGCTGGAACATGGCAACAAAAACTTCATTTTTTAAAGCCATCCACTTGTGATATTTCTGACACAGCAGCACTAGATGGCTAGGACAGTTGCAAAAGGCCAACTGTTATACAAGGCCACTATTATAGGGACTTGAGCAAAGGTTTAACCACAGAGGATAACAGTCTTTGGTGGTTTAAAGGGTGGGTAGGGAGGAAGACAATTATTCCTTGATTAGATAATAGATAGGAATTGGGGTTAGGTGAAGGGAGGGAAAGCACGCAGTACAAGGGAAGTCAGAATTACTGGCCTACACCAAAAGCTAAAAGGTTCCCTAAATGTATCGCAACATTTTAAAAGACAGAGTGGCAGGCACAGGAGTTACTCAGCAAAACAATGACCTGTGCCCCACTTTGATGTGTGGACTCTGGCATCTTAAAAGTTAGCAAACAGCCATCTAAGTAGCATCAGCTGGTTCCAACCCTCCTGGAGCAGAGGAGAATGAAGGACATCAAAGACGTGAGGAAAATAAGAGCTTAAGAGACAGAAGAGGCCATATAATCTGGAGCCTACATCAACATGAGACCAGAAGAACTAGATGGAGTCCAGCCACCACCAGTGACTACCCTAAGAGGGAATACAACATACGTTCCCTGATGTAGTGGGAGAGAAATGGATGTGCAGAACTAGAACTCATATTAAAGGTCAGACTTGATGTTCTGACAGAGTGGAGGGTCTCCTAAAGACAGGGACTCCGGACTCCCTGTTAGCTCAGGGCTGAAACTAGCTCTTCAGACAAAGATTGGACTAGACCGTACGACACAGGATGATAGTGATGAAGCGTGTACTTCTTGGCTTAAGTTTATACATGAGGCTAACTGAACACCTCCTATCCAGAGGAGAGTGGAGGTGCAAGAGGGGGATGGGAGCTGGTTGAATAAACAAGAGAAATGAGGGGTAGAAGGTAGGAGTGTACTGTCACAGGGTGGGGAGAGCAGTTAGAGTAGCATAGTGATGTGTGTGGTGGGGGATTGTATGTCAAACTGACTTGGACTGTAAACTTTCACTTAAAGCATAGTGAAATATTTGCATAAAAAGAAAACAAAAATCCTCAAAATTGACCAATAAGCGGCATCATGATAAGTGGAGAAAGAGTTGAAATTGTCAAGGATTTCATTTTACTGGAATCCACAATCAATGTCTATTGGAAGTAGCAG
Source organism: Heterohyrax brucei (assembly GCA_028571685.1). Lineage (NCBI taxonomy): Eukaryota > Metazoa > Chordata > Mammalia > Hyracoidea > Procaviidae > Heterohyrax > Heterohyrax brucei. The sequence continues at coordinate 35,242,538 of CM053147.1, forward strand.
TCAAGAAATCAAATGTGATGCACTGGGTAAATCTATGCAGAAAGATCTCTCTCAAATACTACAAGATAAAAATGTCACTTTTAAGGACTATGGTGAACCTGACCCAAGCTCTGGTGTTTTCAACCGCTTCACACACTCGCATAGACAATGAGCAAGCAAGACCAAAGAATGTGTTTGAATTATGGTTTTGGCAAAAGAGTATTTAATATGCTGTGGGATGCCAGAAAAATGAACAAAGCTGTCCTGGAAGAAGTACAGCCCAGAATGCCCCTTAGAAGTCAGGATGGTGAGACTTTGTATTCAGTAATTAAAATGTGTTATCAGGTGGGAAGAAACTCTGGTAGTGTAGAGGTTAAGAGCTGTGGTTGCTAACTGAGAGGTTTGCAGTTTAAATCCACTCAGGTGCTCCTTGGAAACTCTTTGTGGCAGTTCTGCTCTGTCCTATAGGACTACTGTGAGTCACAATTGACTCAAAGGCAATGGATTTGGTTTGCTTTTCTTAATCAGGAGGGGTTAGTTTTTGGATAAGGACATCAACCTTGGTAAAGGGTCATCAAAGGAGAGAAAGATCCTCAACGAGACAGACATAGTGACTGTAACAATGGACTAAAGCATAGCAAGGATTGTGAAGGTGCGGCAGAACCAAGCAGTGTTTTGTTCTATTATATATATATATAGTTGCCATGAGTCAGATATAACTCAATGGCCCTCACAACAACATATAAATTGGAATTTTTGTGGCTGTATATGGGTGTGCATGATATTGTTGTTACATGCCACAGAGCAGGTTTAAACTCGTAGTGACCCTGTGCAGAGCAGAATGAAACATTGCCAATTCCTGTGCCATGATCCCAATTGCTGCTACTTTTGAGCCCATCATTGCAGCTGCAGTGTCAGTCCATTTCACTGAGGGTCTTCCTGTTTTTGCTGTCCCTCTATTTTTACCAAGCATGATGTCCTTCTATAAGGGACTGGTGCTTCCTGATAACATGTCCATAGTATGTGAGGAGTAGCCTTACTGTGTCTTACTTCTAAGGAGCATTCTGGTTGTACTTCTTCCAAGACAAATTTCTTCATTCTTTAGACAGTACATAGTGTATTCGATATTTTTCAGCAGTGCCACAACCCAAAGACCTCAATTCACCTTCGGTCTTCCTTATTCGTTGTCCAGCTTGTATGTGTACACGAAGTGATTGGAAACAGAAAGGCTTGGGTCAGACATACCTTTCTTAGTCCTCAAGGTGACATCTTTGCTTTTAACACTTTAAAGAGTTCTTTGCAGCCAATAAGTAAGAATATATTTATTTATTCGGTTATTCCACAGATCAATTTCATCATAGTCTAACAATTGTCTAGATACTAAATTGTAATATTAATAGTAGAGATCATCAGCAGAGTTTGATCATAAAATAATACAAAATAATCACTAAAAATATCTCTACAGCAAGAAAAATAGACAGTAAACTGTAAACAAAGTGCCACTGGAAGTCAATAAAGAAGAGAGAGAATTTAATACCTTATCTACTCCATTTAGAGATGAGAAGATTAAGACCTAGAGAAGGTCAGTGGCATGCATCAAGCAAACAAAATCCACCAGATATGGAGGTCATTCAAAGGATATGGTGGCCTGGATCAAAGAAATAGCAACTAAGTCACTTTCGTTTCTATTAGAAGACATAAAAAGGGCAAAACTCAGTGGTGACATTTTGGGGCATAATGTATGCCAGGTTGACTTTTTGAGTGTTTTGGTACTTAGAATATTTTAATACATTTAGCAAATAGCAGAAGTAGCACAAAATGAAAGGAAGTCAAATACTGACTCTTCTAATTTTAATAGCAACTCTTATTTTTGCAAGCATCAATCATTTTATACCTGGACAGTCTGAGCTGACAGCCTTGTCACTGGGTTTTCTTTATCTAGTGCATTCTAAAGTAAGAAGTAGGACATTCTTTTTTAAATGAAATTCTAAGACTCTGCCTTTTTTGTTTCTAATGATATCTTCAATAATTTTCTCAGAGCAACTAAACATAGACATTTTTTATGCAACAAGGATTCTGAAAATATGATAATTGTCTCATAAATAGATTCTTCTAACCACACATCCTTTCCTTTTCTACACACCACTTCTAATAGACTGGGAATAGAACCAGCAATTCGGAACCAATTAGAAGACATAAACAAGCAGTTGTACTAAATGAGAAACCACAAGATGGACTTTATGAAGAGTAGTAAGAGCCACACTGGTTCATGTTGTTTTGAGCCCTGGCAGCAAATAGTAGCCATGAATGAATTATATGGGAACGAGCTTGGAAAATGTGTGCACTAGATTGTGTTCCTGTTACTTCAAACCTAAGCAGAGTTCATGCTGCCAGACACAAATAGCCTGTCTTCGAGATGAGTGAGGCGAGGAGAAAGAGGTTCATTATATATCAGTATATTAGGAGACAGAGGAGATAGATTCCTCCAGTCAGTGTCCCTGAAATGGAGACTAGCTGGAGGTGTCACAGGAAAAAAAAATAAAAAAGAGATAAGACCTAGAAATTTGTAGAACGTTAGTTCTGCTTTAGGTGGTCACAGCAATCACATCCCGTATGTATTGACTTTGATTTATTATTTGTTTAAATTTTTTTATAGTTTTAAGTGAAAGTTGATAATCCAAGTCAGCTTTTCATACAAAAACTTACACATGCCTTATGACATGACACAGGGGCTCTCCCTGAAATGTGACAGCACCCTCCTCCATTCCACCCTTTACTTCTCATGTCCTTTCAGTCAGTTCCTGTCCCCCTCTGCCTTCTCCTCCTGTCTCCAGACGGGAGCTGCCCAGTTAGTTTCCTGTGTCTACTCGAGCCAAGAAGCACACTCTTCACCAGTGTCATTCTGTGTCTTATATACCAGTTCAGTCTGTCTGAGGAGATGATTTCAGAAGTGGTTTCAGTTTGGGGCTGACAAAGAATCTGAAGGCTATGTCTTTCAGGGTGCCTCCATTTGATCTTCTTACTAGAGTTTCAGTTCTGCATCCCACATTTCTCTGTTTCCCTAAGGATTCTTTGTTGAGTTCCCTAAATCGGCAGTTATGGCTGGTATCCAGGCACTGTGTGGCCCTTCTTGTCTCATGCAGATGTAGTCTCTGGTTTATGTGGCCTTTTCTGTTTCTTGGGCTTGTATTTTCCCTATGTCTTTGATGTTCTTTGTTCTCCTTTGCTCCCTATAGCAAGAGAAACAGAAATTAAACTTTAAACAAAGTGCCACAGGCAATAAAAAGGAGAGAATTTAATGTCTATTCAATTTATAGACAAGAAGATTAAGACCTAGAGAAGTTAGGTGGTACGTACCCAGCAAATGCTTTTTAGATGACTGCTTGCTAGCTTTTAAGACCCCCAAGAACCCACTCACTAAAGTGGGAAGTGGGACATTTTCTTAATAAACTTTGTTACAAAACTTGGCCCAGATGTCCCTTGAAACCATGGTCCCCAGATCAATATCCCTGCAACTCTGTCACTTGAAGAGTTTTGTTTTGTTTTATTTAGGAAACTTCTTAGCTTTTAGACTTCTCTGCTGTGTGCTGTTCCTTCCTTTGCCTAGTATAATTCTTGCCTGCTACCTAATTAGGGAAGGTCTGTTTCCCCCTCCCCACCCTTGTAACCATCAAAGACTGTTTTCTTCTGAGCTTAGATCTTTTCTTTAGTCTTTGTAATAATGGTCTGATATACATGCAGCCTTTTTGCAACTGACTAATTTTAGACAGCATAATGCCTTCCAGATTCCTTCACGCTGTGAGATGTTTCCCAAGATCATAGTTGTTCTTTATCATTGCATAGCATTTATATCATTGCATGAATATGCGATAGCTTGTTTATCCATTTTTCCACTGATTGGCACTTAGGTTGATTTTTTCTTTTTGCTATTGAGAAAATGTACTGCAGTAAACATCAGTGTGCATGTATCTATTTGGGTGACAGTATTAATTCTCTAAGATATATTCCAGGAAGTTGGATTGCTGGACCATATGGTATTTCTATTTCTAGCTATTTAAGAAAGCACCAAACCAATTTGCAAAGTGCTGTACCATTTTACATTCCCACCAGCACTATGTAAATATTCAAGTCTTTCTACAGCTTCTCCAACATTTGTTATTTTGTGTTTTTTTGATTAATGCCAGTGTTGTTGGGATGAGATGGAATCTCACTGTAGTTTTGATTTGGATTTTTCTAATGGATGATGATCATGAGCATTTCCTCATGTATTTGTTAGCCTCCTGGATATCTTCTTTGGTGAAGTACTTATTCATATCCTTTGCCCTTTCTTTTAACTGGGTTGTCTTTTTATTACTGAGGTTTTGCAATGTCTTGTAGATTACAGAAATTAGATGCTGACTAGATATGTGATAGTCAAACCGTTTTTCCTAGTGTGTAGGTTGTCATTTTACTCTTTTGGTGAGGTACTTGAATAACCATAATTATTTGACTTTTAGAAGCTGCCAGTTATCTATTTTCTCTTCTGGTATACCAGGTCTGACAATTAAGTCCACAAACTTAATTGTTCTAAGTACTGCATACCTCATTGCTGAATATCACCATGGTCACCTTCAAAGTACTCCACTTGGGAAGTTATGCACCAATGCCAGTGCCTAGTCCCCTCTTCAAGGCAATTTTAGAACTCTCTCTGGAATGGCCATTGCACATGGTGGCACAGTGTGAACATGTAGCTAGTCAACAAATAACTGTATTGGAACACCATTCCTACTCACCTGATTTGGCTCCCAGCCACTTTTCTTTACCTAAACATAAAGGAAATATTGAAAGGAAGACATTCTTTTTTTCTTTTCATTGTCATAAAATGAAAGTATACAATCCAAATTAAATTTGCCTTTCCATCTATCTGCAGCAACTTCTGCTCTTCTTGCCCAGTGACAGCACACTACTCCTTTCCATTCTTTATACGTCGTATCGTCTTAACAATCTCCTGTCCCCTCTTCTCTCCCATCTAGAAGGAGACCAGTAAGACAGCACCTTATAAATGTATACTGCCACAAAGTACACACACCACATGGTAACATTGTGTCCCTGAGTCCAGTCTAAAGTGTTGACCTCAGTAGTTTTTTCTGGACAGGGGAAGCAGCAGGTCTAAGGGCCATGATCCCAGTGGAAACCCAAGGCCATCGGACCATCCATTGTGGTCTTTTAGTAGAGTTTTTAAGTTGTACCCCTCTTTTTCTCATGTTGCCGCAGGGACTCAACATTGTGTGTCCCATCACGGCTGTCTTTGGTGGTGGCTGGGTACCATCTGGTTCTTCTGGTCATGCATTGATACAGTCACCTAGTCACATGGATCTTTCTGTCTCCTGGGCTCTTTTTCCCTTGTGTCTTTGGTGTTCTCAGTGATCATCTGTTCCTGATGAACTGATGAACTGGTGTACCTCAGATGGCAGCTTTCTAGTTTTTAAGACCCCAGGTGCTGCTCTCCAATATGGGGTGCAGCCGACTCTGTTAAGCAATAGGCTAGTTATGCCAATTGGCCTTGCTGTCCCTTGAGAGCATGGTCCCCAGAGCCCGCATCTGCTACTCTATCCTGGCAATACAGTTTAAGATTAGAAGAGTTTTCAGCTCATGTTGAAGTCCAGTTAAGCTGATCTACTTTCTACCACGTGCTGTCACTGCTTTCACCCAACCAAATTTCTATCAACTATCTAATCTATGACCAGCCTTCTCCCTCCCTCCCTACCCTAGCGGCTGTCTATGAGTCTCTTCTTCTGTACATAGTCTGTAAGTCCTTACTGTAGGGGTCTCATACAACATTTTTCCTTCTGCCGCTGACTAATTTCACACAACATAATGTCTTCCAGTTGAAACTGGGCTATGAGATGCTTCCTAAAATCATCACTGTTCCTTATCGTTGCATAGTGTTCCACTGAGTACATGGACCATAGATTGTTTATCCATTCATCTGTTGTTGGGTATCTGGGTTGATTCTGTCTTTTTGCTATTGTGGACTGTGCTGCAATAAACATTTGTGTAAATGTACCTGTTCTTGTAAAAGCCTTTGTTTCTGTAGGATACATTCCAAGCAGTGGGATTACTGGAGCAAACGGTATAGCTATCTCCAGCTTTTTAAGGAAATGCCCAATTACTTTCCAAAGAAGATGTAACATTTTGCAATCCTACCATCAGTGTAGGAGACTTCCGATCTCTCCACAACCTCTCCAACGTTTGTTGTTTTGTGTGTTTTTGATCATGGGCAACATTGTTGGGGTGAGATGGTATTGCATTGTAGCTTTGATTTGAATTTTTCTGATAGCTAATGATCGTGAAATTTTGGTTGCCTGGATGTGTCCTTTGGTGAAATGTCTGTCCATCTCCTTTGTCCATTCCTTAATTGGGTTATTTACCTTTTTGTTATTCATATTTTGCAGTGCTTTGTAGATTATGGAGATTTGACGTCAGTCCAACAGGTAGTTGCCAAGTACTTTTACCTGTTCTGTGGGTGGTCTTTTAATACTTTTGATAAAGTCTTTGGATGACCAAAGTGTTTAATTCTTACTAGTTTCCATTTGCCTGTTTTCTGTTGTTTGTGCTTTGTCAGATTTTTGAAGTCTGTCTAAGCTGTGTATAGAACATCCATTGTTGACCCTCTTTCTTGCATGATCTTTATTGTTTTAGGTTTGTTATTTAGGTCTTTCATCCAATTTGAGTTAGCTTTTGTGTAAGATGTAAGATATGGATCTTGTTTTAACTTTTTTGCAGCTGGATACCCAATTTTGCCAAAACCAGAGACTGTTTTTACCCAAGTTTACAATCTTAGGTCCTTTGTCAAATATCAACTGTTCGTAAGAGGACGATGGCATCACTGGGGTCTCAACCTGTTACACTGAGCTATATGTCTCTTTTTGTACCAGTACCAGGCTGTTTTGACTATTGTGACAGTGTAATAGGTTCTAAGTTTCGGTAGTATGAGGCCTCCCACTATGTTCCTCTTCAATAGTGTTTTACTTATCTTGGGTTTCTTCCCTTTGCGAACAAAGTTAGTGATTTGTCTCTCCATCTCATTAAAAAGTGACATTGAAATTTGTATTGGGATTGCATTCTATACGTACATCACGTTGGATAAAATAGTCATTTTCTCAATGTTAAGTGTTCCTTCCCACTATAGTTCCTTCCTACTATAGCTTTCTCCATTCATGTAAGTTTCTTTTGTTTCTTTCAGTAAAGTCATGTAGTTTTCTCTATATAGCCCTCTTACACTTAGATTTATTCCCAGGTATCTTTTAGGGGGTGATAGTAAATGGTATTGATTTGGTAATTTCTTCTTTGATGATCTCTTTGTTGGGTAAAGGAATTCTATTGATTTACTTATGTTTATCTTATATCCTGATGCTTTGCTGAACTCTTCTATTAGTTCCAGTAGTTTACTTATGGCTTCTTTAGGATTCTCTGTATATACAATCTTATCATCTGCAAATAGGGAGATTTTTACTTCTTTGCTGATGCAGATGCTCGTTATTTCTTTGTCTTGTCTAATTGCTCTGGTTAGAACCTCTAGTACAATGTTGAGTAGAAGTGGTAAGAGTAGGCATTCTAGCCTACTTCCTGCTCTCAAGGGGAATTCTTTCTGTCTCTCTCCATTCAGGATGATGTAGGCAGTTGGCTTTGCATAGATGTCCCTTATTGCATTGAAGAATTTCCTCTCATTCTCATTTTGCTGAGAATTTTTAGCATAAATGGTGTTGAATTTTGTTGAATGTCTTCTCTGCATTAGTTGACAAAATCAGGTGATTTTTATCCTTCTTGCTATTTAAATGGTTGACTACATTAACTGTTTTTCTGATGTTGAACCAGTCTTGTATCGTGGTATGCATCCATCTTGGCCATGATGCGTTATTTTTTTTGATCTGCTGTTGAATTCTAGTAGCTAGTATTTGGTTGAAGATTTTTCATCTAGGTTCATGAGTGATATTGGTCTGTAATTTTCCTTTTTTGTACCTGGCCTTGGTATTAGGGTTATGCTGGCTTCATAGAATGAATTTGAGAGTATTCCAGCCCTTTCTATGCTGTGAAACAGTCTCAGTAGTATTGGAGGTAACTTCTCTCTAAAAAATTGGTAGAATTCTCCAGTGAAACCATCTGGGCCAGGAATTTTTTTGGTTGGTAGTTTTGGGATGACATTTTCTGTGTCCTCCTTTGTGATGGGTTTATTAAATTGCTTTATTTCTCCTTGTGATAATTTTGGCAAGTGATATGAATCTAGAAATTTGTCTATTTCCTCCAAGTTTTCAAATTCTTTGGTTTGGGTCCTTTCTTCTTACTGGATGTGTGCATTTATAAAGATAAATTGTCCTCTGAGCACTGCTTTTGCTGTCCCTTAGGTTCTGGTAGGCTTCATTTTCATTCTCATTTGATTCCATAAACTTCTTGATTTTATCCTTCATTTCTTCATGGATTTTTGAGCAAGGTGTTATTCAGTTTCCATGAGTTCAAATTTCTACCTATGTTTTTTCTGCTATTGATTTCCACTTTTATGGCTTTACAACCCAAGAAGATGCTTTGCAATAGCTCAGTGGTTTGGATTTTGTTGAGACTTGCTTTATATCCTAACACATGATCTATTCTTTAAAATGTTCCATGTGCACTGAAGAAGACACTGTATGTATCTGTTGTTGGGTAAAAAGTTCTGTATGTGTCAGTGAAGTCTAGTTGGCTAATTGCCACAATAAGATCTTCTGTATCCATTACTGAAAGTGGAATTTTGAAGTCTCCAACTATTCTTGTGATGTGACCTATCTCATTTTTCAATGTAGGCAGTTTTTGTTTGATGTATTTAGATGCTCTGGTATTGGGTGCACAAATATTTAATATTGTTAAGCCCTGCTTATGCATTGAAACTTTCAGCAATAAATAGTGACCATCCTTGTCAATGATGGTGAATTTTACACTAAAATCTATTTTATCTGAGATTAGTATTGCTACACCTGCTCTTCTTTGTATGTTGTTAGCTTGGTATATATTTTTTCACCCTTTAATTTTCAGTTTGTTCATATCTTTGACTCTAAGATGTGTTTCCTGTAAGCAACGTATTGACAGATCATGTTCTTTGATCCAGGATGTCACTTGCTATCTCTTTACTGGAGCATTCAGTCCATCTACATTCAGTGTAATTATTGATAGGTGTGTTTAGTGATGTCATTTCCATGCTTTTATTTTTGAGTCAATGCTTTCTATGTTTTTCTTAATATTCTGTTCTTGGTCATTCTTCTGTAGGGGTTGACTTTTCATCTTTTTCAGTGTTGGTTTTGTGTTTGTTGTGACTCCTGTAGTATGTTTCTTGTTTCTATATGTTGCATTGTTATTTTGCTTTGTGGCTACCCTTATAATCACCATTAATATTCTAAGTTCATACCAGACTTTAACTTCTGCATACCTTTTTAATTTCTTCTCCATCTGAAAGGAGTATAATTGCTGTAATATATCCTTATTTTTAGCGTGATCGTGTCATAGTTTTCAAGATATGATCACTGGTTAGCTTCTTTTAATACTGTAGCTTTGATTGAGCTTTGTGACTTCCCTAAGTGAGTGGACTCTGGATGCTGTGTCCTGCATTGCCTCCTTAAGTATATGCTTAATGGTTTTGTTTTTCTAAGGAAAGAGCTTCTTTCAGTATTTCTTCTAGTTTTGATTTGGTTTTTACGAAGTCTCTAAGCTTCTGTTTATCTGTGAAGGTCTCAATGTTAGCTTCATGTTTGAGAGACAATTTTGGAGGATACATAATTCTTGGTTGAAAGTTTTTCTCATTCCAGGCTTTGAATGTGTCATTCCACTGCCTACATGCCAACATCGTTTCTGCTGAGAAATCAGACAAAAACCTACAGAGCTTCCCTTTGAAAGTTAGCTTTGCTTTGATCCTCACTGCCTTTAAGAGAATCTGTTTATGTTTCATTTTATTAAGCTTAATTATAGTATGTCTTACTGTCTTTCTTTTGGGGTCCGATTTTTGTGCCATTGGATACACATCTTGGAAATCTATGTTCTTTCTTTCATAATTTCAGGGAAGTTTTCTGTCAGCAACTCTACAACAACACACTGTGTACTTTCAGCAATCCACCCCTGTTCAGGAACTCCAAATATTCATAGATTATTCCTCTTAATAGAGTCCCATGTGTTTCTTAATGCTTCTTCATTTTCCTTATTTTTTTTTCTGATTTCTCCTCATACGTGCTGGTGTCAGTTTCTCTATTCTCAAGCTCACTCTCTGTGGCTTCCATTTCCTCAAGTCTGCTCTTTTGGCTTTGGACTGAATTGTTTAATTCTGTAATTTTGTTATTGATCTCCTTGATTTCAGATCATTGATGTTCCATCAGTTCAGATAGCTTGTTTAATTTTTCATTTTGTTCTGCTGCATTTTGTTTAATCTCTATCAGGGCTCTCTATATCATTTTTTGTATGCAACATCTGAGAGTTTCTGAAAGGCTTCATCATCTGGGAAGTTTTTTGATTCTTTATTTTGGGAGTTCTCCAGAGCCATGGTGGACTGTTTCTTCAAAAGGTTAGAAACTGACTGTTGCCATCCACCATCTTGAGGCTGTTCAGTTTCTCTAGTGTTACCTCAACAGGAGTTGAGGCATAGTTGTAAGAGCAGAGTTCATCTACAGCCTCTGTGTACTCTACTGACTGGCTCTAGGTAGTGCCAGTGTGTACTCTAGTGACTGGCCCCAGGCTCTGCCTCCTGACTGGCAAAGTTGCCACCTTATTTATGGAGTCACTGGAGGTAGCCATCAGCTGATCCTATGATGAAGATCAGTGAAAGGTGGTAGAGATGCTGCCAGGCCACTCAGCAGTCAGTTCTCCAGGTGGTCTTGTTTTAAAAACATACTTTACTGCTAAGTGAGGAGCCATCCAACAGCTGCCAAAATCAGTCAGGTCTTCAGGTGTGGCAGGCCCCACCTTTCGGCTGACAATGAAAGCACCTCATAGGCCTTCCCCAGATGCTATGTTGTAGTTTAAAGTAAGGAGGGATTGTGGCCTGCTGACATCCTCTATCAGGCCTCACCTGTAAAGTACCACTGTCCTAAACACAGATTTTCTGCTGGAGAAGCTCTTTCTGGACAGGCACTACTATTTTGGAAATTAGTCCCTGCTGAGACCTCTGGTTGGGTGACTCTGCCTCACAGCTGACCAAGATGGTGTCTCACCCAAGCTGTCCTTCACTCTGTTAAACACTTTAATCTATGGCACAGCTCAGAAGAGAGAGGGTGGAGAGGCAGTGGTACCCTCAGTCAGCAGCTGAGCTCTCAAAATGTGGCTATCCCAAGCACAATCCCTCTGCTCGTTAATATGCTATTTACTTAAGCAGTGCAGTTCAGCATATTGGCTGGCTTATTACCAACTCCCACCTCCCAGACAACAAAGGAGCCATCAGTACCTGTAGTCTTCCCCAATAGTGACTCAGCAGAAGCCAGACTGAGCATGCCACTGCCTGGTTTTTGACAGAGGTGGTCACCCACTTATGGGTGGTTGGTACAATTGGACAACCCTATGACACATCTTAGGGCTCCCAGGAGGTTCACACTGCTCTGTTCAATCATCATTCCAGGCCTTAGTGCTCAGAGGTAATTGAGGGCCCTGGGTCTAGCCTGCCATCTCGGCCCTGCCTCCTGAAAGGAAGACATTTTGATGATATTCAGGATATCAAGGATTATGCGATAAAGACTCTGATGGTCATTCCAGAAAAAGAGTTCCAAAATGGCTCTGATGTCAGTGCATAACTTCCCAAGGGGAGTACTTCAAAGGTAACTGTGGTGATATTCAGCAACGAGGCATAGAAAACTTTCTAAGATGAGTTTGCAAATATAATTGTCAGACCTAGTATGCATTGTCAGTGATGTTTTACATTCTGTTTAAGCTGTGTATTAGGACTCCTAGCATTTTCTCTTCTATGATCTGTATCATTTTAGATTTTTCTATATGGGTCTTTGGTTCATTTTGAGGTAGATTTTATGCAGAATATGAGATACGGGTCTTGTTTCAATTTTTTTACAAATAGATAGCCAGCTGTGCCAACAGTGTTTGTTAAAGAGACTGTCTTTTCCCCATTTGATGGACTTGTCAAATATTAGCTCCTTATAGATCAATGATTTAGTGTCTGGATTCTCAATTCTGTTCCATCGGTCTAGGTATCTGTTTTTATAAGAGTACAAGACTCTTTTGATTGTAATGGTAGTGTGATGGGTTCTAAAGTCAGGTTGTGTGATCCCCCCGCTCGCCAGTGTGTTCTTCAATAGTACTTGGCTTATCCTGGATCTCTGTTTCTATATCAAGTTATTTATTTGTTTCTCCATCTCATTTTTAAATGCCATTGGAATTTGAATTGCTATTGCATTGTATCTCTAGATCACTGTGTAGACTAGACATTTTCACTGTGTTGTATCTTCCTATACATGAGCAGTGTAGACTTCTCTACTTACGTAGGTCTCTTTGGGTTTCTTGCAGTAACATCTTGAAGTTTTCTTTGTATAAGTCTTTTACACTTCTGGTTAGATTTAGTCCTAAGTATTTTATCTTTTGGAGGCTATTATAAATGATACTGATTCAATAATTTCCTTTTTGATATTCTTTTTGTTGGTATAGAGGAATCCAACAGATTTTTGTGTGCTTATCTTGTATCTTGATGCTTTGCTGAACTCTCTTATTAGTTTTAGTGGTATTCTTGTGAATTCTTTAGGGTTTTCTGTATATAAGATCATAACATCTGTGTCTTTGCTGAGTTTTCTAGGGAAGCAAAGCCAGTAGCATGTATATGTACAGGGCAAGATTTATATAAAGGAAACAGCTCATGCAATCGTGGAAGATGAATGTCCCAAGTCCTGGCACAAGCCTCACCTGGCCATAGGAGCTGGTGAGAGTTAGAGATTAGAGTTCTGGATCACCAGCTGTGTACACTAGCAGATCTCAGGCTGTTGGGTAAGACTGCAAGGTTTCTGCTGACTCACGGAGCTGGTGGGGCTGGCAAACTGAGGATTGACAAGTCAGGGAACAGGACTCTCACTTACAGGCTATAAGGGTTGATGAATCCAACAGGTCCCAGGAAGCAGAGGCAAAAATAGAAGAGAGCAGGAGCTGTTTGCAAAGTGAGAAGACAAGAAGTAAGCAGTGAAAGGCAGAGGGATGAGAGCTGAGAGGCAGGAAGCCACCACAGGCTCTACCCCACCACTTGATATAGCTGCCAAACATGGAAAATTGTTGTCCAGCCAAGATGACACAGTCTTAACCATTACAATCTTCAAATAGAGATAATTTTACTTCCTCCTTACCAACTTGGATGTCCTGTATTTCTTTTTCTAGCCTGATTTCTCTGGCTGGAACCTCCAGCACAACACTGAATAAAAGTGGTGACAAAAGATATCCTTATCTGGTTCCTGTTCTCAAGGGGAATGCTGGTATGCTTTCTTCATTTAGGATGATGTTGGCCTTTGACTTTGTATGAATGCCCTTTATTACGTTAAGAAATTTCCCATTTATTCCTATTTTGTTTAGAGTTTTTAACATTAATGAGTGTTGGTCTCAGAGAAGCATTGTAAGAGCTAAGTGCATTAAAATATATAAAGCTACTATTACTGTCACCAAACTCTAGGTTCATGCCACCTGCCATGAAGCCAATCGCTGAGACAGGAGTTGAGGTTGTCAAAGGTTTGCTGCATAGTAATACACCAGAGACAGGGGTTAGTTATTTCTTCCAAAGCCTGTTTGTCTATTGTGTACAAGAAGGGGTTTTTAAAGGGATCTCAGGGCTGGGGGAATATTGTATGGCATTTATGACTTTCTTCCAAAGTTCTTTTGGTGGGGGCAGGGAGTGGTTGGTGGCCTTATCTTGATTTTTCATCCAAGTTGTATGGTCACTCATCTGGGTCTACGTGCACTATCTGGTATCATCTTGTTTCTCGGGTGGCCTGTAAAGGTGTGGCAAGAGGGGAGAAGTTTATCATTCTTAGAGCTCTGGTGGTTTATGACATGGAAACTGATCCTTAGGGCACTTCTATATATTCATATCTTTCTTTAAGTATACATCCTGGAAAGGAAACTCAGCCTCCCATTAAGATGGCTGTGCTTATGTCAAAATGGTGCCCTGCAGGCCTCTAGTTTCATTATGTTGCTACTACGACCCAAAGTGCTATTTCAGAGGTTCAAAATCAACTTATGGCCCAAAATAAGAGGCGGTAGGATGAAAGTTTGAAATTCAGATTCACAAGATTTTAGATAGTCATAACCTATTGAATTTATTGTGAATTTCCCTAATTATAGCTTTGGAAAGGTCAAAGCATTACATAACAGGAAATCAATCCTCAGATAACAGTATTTACATGCAAGTTTTATTTAAAGAAAGGATGAATTTCTTCAATTTTCTTTAACTGTGAAGCTTTGACACTTTGAAAATTTTTTTTAATAAGATGCAGCATTGAGTTGTTCTTCTGATGTTTATAAATTTATGTTAGTATTAAAATCTCTAGTTTATCTCTCTTGCATACACACACAACAGCATGTATGTACATATGTACACACACGGAGAAAGCCGTGTCACTCATTCTGTGCCACTGCTAGTTTCAGCGCCAGATTTTCTAAATGTATCATTTGCTGCTTTTTTTTCCCCTCTACCTTTGTCCAACACGAGTTATTTTCTCCTGCAAATATTCTCAGGTTACTACAGTGCAAAGTCTGAAGAGCACTGAGTCTACCACTTCTGTGACTCTGTGGTATAGCAATTGCATTTCCTTTGTTAAAATAAATAAATAAACATTTCCAGAAAAGCAAAAACTTACAAATGGCAATAGAGCTTCCTATTTCTAAAACAAACCTGGAAACTCTGTAAAGCCTAGAGTTCTAGCAATTATTAGATCACAGTTATACTTTGTTAGGATTAAGTGTCTTACATCCTAGCTGGAAAAGAGGAAAACCCCAAGATTACAATATATTTGAACACGAAGGAGCTAACTTTGCATTATTTTCCATTCTTCTTCCTGTCTTTGTCGGGAGGATGGATCCACGCTGTGCTATTCTCTATGCTGGTTGCCACCTTTGTCATGAGAATGAGACACCAGAATCAGAATGTTTCCCGTGAGATATAATAGCATGCTTTCCTGCTCTCACCTCTCAGGATGCTGTATTTAGTTAGGTTAAAGTCTCTGAATCCCTTAGGGCATCAGCTCACCGTTCACTTAAAGTGTCCTTTTTGCCTGTATTCATTGTAAAACCATTTGATGTCTTGGTCAGCTTGGAGCCCTTCTTCATCTCAAGCTCACCCCTTCAAAAAAAAAGAAGAAAAAGAAAATCTCTACTATTTATCTTTTATCATTTTCAGGTCAATTGAATTTATGTTGTAAATTGTGGAATAGAGAAACATACTCATAGTTGAACTATTTTCTCAAAAGCACCTGGCCCTTACATACACTTCAGCATTCCAGCTGCACTCAGGAATATTAAACTAGGGGCTGCTATGCTTTTGAGAGAAAGTGTAGTGGGATGGGCACTTGAAAGAGAAGGATTCATTCCCTTGAAGATGTATTTGTTTTCTATTTAGAACATTTCCGCTTTTAGGTTTTTGTTTTGCTTGGGGAAAGATTTTAAGATGACTCTAAAGTTTCCCACTCATCAAGGCTAAGAGATAAATAACTGTAGTGTGTTTCTAGATCATGCTTCTGCCCCCTCCATGTAAAATGAAATCTACAGATATGATGCCAAGTTACCATTTTCTTTTCACAAATGTTAGGCTGCATGGAGCCAACAGGATAAACATTTCTATGTAGAGGTAGTTGGCCATGTAGGTAGAAATTCATATTCATGCAGGGCATAGGAAGAGGACATATGAAGCATGAAGAAATTCTTTCTGAAAAGTATACATATATAGAAGGCATAGAATCATATCAATCTAGTCAGTAATAGAACTTACTATATATATGTGGGAAATGTTTTTGAGTAATTACAAAGAGTTTTATTGTTTCTTTCTTTTTTTACCCCAGGAAGAATTAACCTAAAATTGAGTTATACATATCTCACTGAAACAAACAAACAAAAAAATTGCAACCCAGTCAATTTTGACTGACAGCGATCCTATAGAACAGAGTAGAACTGCCTTATAATGTTTCCAAGGGGTGGTTGGTGGTTGCTGACCTTTTGGTTAGCAGTTAAATGCTTAACCACTGCACCACTAGGGCCCCAATAGCTAGCTGGGATAAGAAGTAACATAATTGTCTCTGGGATGAGGCCAGCTGTAGGTCAATGCCCCACCAGAGTCACCAGCTGGGCAGCCAGGCAGCCAGGTGCTGACTCAGAGCCGCACAGGGCCTGGAGGACTCAGCTGGAGGAACAGGGAGGTGGGGCAGGGAGTGCAGGAACAAGAGGCCAGGGCTTCCAGCATCCCAGTTTGAACGGGCAGGAGAGGGCAGAGCTGGGGGGAACACACAAGTGTGCTCCATATGGCAGGCCTTAATCTTGAGTTGGACTGGGAGGCCTGTGTCCAGGTGCCCCACAGCTACTGAACAGGAGATAGAGGGACCTGGGTGGGTGGCATCAATGGCCCTGCTCCTGGCAGACCTGGGACCGGCCTTGGAGCTGGTAGGCCAGGAAGCTCTGGGCTCCACGGCCTGGGGGTGGGGAGCTGAGAGAGTGCACCCATAGCTGGGAGAGGATTGGAGCCATGTGGGCTAGTGAGGCTTGGGATCAGGTGAACCAGGAGGAGGGGAGAGATTACCCCAGTGCCTAGGTAGCCACCGGAGCCAGTGCACCAGGGAGGTTTGAGCTCAAGTGACCCTGAGGTACGGAAGTTGTGAAGCCAGCAACTGGGCAGCCACTGGAACCCTGGCCTACAAGGAGATCTGGGTTCAGGTGACTGTGGAGGAATGGCAGGAAGCAACCAATAGTGGCTGCATGCATGAGGGTGGTCTGGGCTCAGGTGAACCAGGAGGAGTGGAGAGATGGCCCCAGCAGCTAGACAGCCATGGCTGCCACGTGCATCAGGGAAGCCTGAGCTAAGGCAACCCATGGGAAGGGGAGTGACTGTACCACAGCAAGGCAGCCAGTGGAACCGGGTGTACTGCGGAGGCCTGAGCTCAGATGACCCTAGAGGAGTCAGGCAATCACCCCAGTGACTGGGCAGCCACTGCTTAGGTGACCATGGAGGCAAGGACTGATCACCCTAGTGGTAAGGTAGCCACTGGAGCCAAGTGCACCAGGCAGGTCTGTGCTCAGGTAACCCTGCAGGAGTGGAGTAATTACCCCAGTGACTAGGCAACAATTGATGCCTTGCACTTGGCTTGGCTTTGGCTTGCCAGGGAGGGCTCGGCTCGGTCAACTCTAGAGCAGTTAGGTGACTACCCCAGTGGCTAGGCAGTCATTAGAGTTGTATGCCCCTGGAGGCTTGGGTTCAGGGGAACTAGGGCAAAGGGAGTGATTCCCCACTCGCTAGGAAGCCATTAGAGGAAGCTTCTGGAGATCCCTGCCCAACCCAGAGGCAACAGAAACAGTGGCAGCAGTTGCTGCTGCAACTTGGAGTAGAAAGTGGGAGTGTGTCACCACTCCCTCTCCCTACACCAGGCTCAGGCTCTGGGAAGGATCTGCCCAAACCAAAAGCTGCTGCAGCAGCACTTAATTCCTGCCCACCTTGGAGTGACTGTGAAAGCGCAGTGCTTGTGCAAGTTATGCACCCCCAGCACAGAGGCAGGAGTGGTGGTGGTGCTGTTGAAAGCAGGAGCAACTCCCCTACCCAGGAGCTGTGCCAGCAGCAGCAGCAGCAGACCAAACAGTACAGTAAGAGCAAGCAACAGAAAATAATCAGACTGCACAGAGAATCTGTGGCCCAACCCCAACAGAGAGGCACCAGTCAGGCCAACTAAACTATTAAGTCTTTTTCACTGCAATGACTTCCAGATGGCTTGGAGGCAACAATCAATCTCTAACCACCTGAAGAAGCACACTACCATGGCTTCCAAAAACTCCCAAAATAAAGAGTCAACAGATTTCCCAGATGAAGAGTTCTTACAACTATCAGAGACAGAATATAAAAGATTGATGTACAGAGCTGTGCAAGATATCAGGAGACAGATCAGGCGAAATACTGCAGAGTACAGTGAAAAATTAAATAAGCTGCAAGAAGTGCTTGAGCAGCAATGATCTGAAATTCGACAGATTCACAATAAAATCTCTGAGCTTGATTACCCAATAGAAAGTCAAAGGAGCAGGACTGAGGACATGGAAGACAGAATTAGTGAGCTTGAAGACTAAGTAAATGACACCAGCATACACGAAGAAAAATCAGGTAAAAGACTCAATAAGAATGAAGACTCCCTAAGGGTGACTTGGGATTCTATTAAGAGAAATAATACCTGTGTAATAGGAGTACCAGAACAAGGTGAGATAGCTGAAAATACGGAGCAAATAGTTGAAGACCTGCTGACAGAAAACATCCCTGATATCATGAAAAATGAGAAGATCTCCATTCAGGATGCTCATCGAACCCCACTCAAGATAGATCACAAAAGAAATACACCAAGGCATATCATAATCAAGCTCCATAAAACCAGAGACAAGGAGAGACTACTGAGGCAGCCAGAAATAAGCAAAAAATAACCTATAAAAGAAAATTATTAAGATTAAGCTCAGACTACAAAGCCAAAGTGATACTGGCCAGAAGACAGAAGACAGTGGGATAACGTATATAAAGCCCTGAAGGAAAAAAACCTGTCAACTGAGAATAATGTATCCTGAAAAATTGCCTTTCAAATATGAAGGTAAAATGAAGACTTTCACAGATAAACAGAAATTTAGAAGTTTACCAGAACCAAACCAAAATTACAAGGAATGTTAAAGGAAGTTCTTAGATTAGAAAATCAATAGCATTAGATATACATGCACTTGACAGAGCTTTTAGATAACATCAGGAAATGATAACTAAAACAAATCACAAAAAATAGAAATTCAGAGATAGCAGGTTATAATTGGCGGCTATATTATATGAAAAAGGGGGTCAAAGAAAGGTACACATAGACCTTCCACATATGGAGGAAGGCAAGGAGATACACACACACTGAAGTTTGGACTACTTTGAGATTAATAAAAGAGACTAAGTGAGTAACTGCAAGAGAAAACTGTAATTCTACACGTCAAAAAGCAACATACAAAATAACAATTTCAAGAAAACAAACACTGAAAGACACTAAAAGAATATACATAAAGAAAAAAGACTCAGAATATAAAATAGAATGCAACAGAGGAACTGTCCACAACACCCCAAAAAAGCATCAAAATGACAACACTAACAGTGTATTTATCAATAATCACACTGAATGTAAATGGACTAAATGTACCAATTAAGAGAAGGAGAGTAGCAGATTGGATTAAAAAAATGACTAATCTATATACTGCTTACAGGAGACATACCTTAGACACAGAGACACAAACAAACTAGAACTCAAAGATTGGAAAAATATGTATCAGTCTAACAACATTTTAAAAAGGGCAGGACTGGCAATACTAATCCCTGAGAAAATAGACCTTAAAGTTAAATCCACCATATGAGATAAAGAGGGTCACTATCTAATGGTCCAAGGCTCAATTCAACAGGAGAGCATAACCATACTAAATATCTATGCACCCAATGATAAAACAAACACTATTGACACTGAAAACAGAAATAGTCAGCTCCATAATAATAGCAGGAGACTTCAACACATCACTCTTAGTAAAGGACAGAACATCCCCAAAACAGCTTATTAAACACATGGAGGAGCTAATGCCACATCAACCAACTTGACCTTACAGACATACTCAGAACACTTCATCCAGAGCTGACCATATATTAGGTCACAGACCAATACTCAACAAAATTCAAAATATTGAAATAATACAAAGGCTCATTTCAGATCACAAAACCATAAAACTAGAAATCAGTAACAGAAAAAAAGATGTAAATTAAGTAAAAAAAATGTGGAGATTAAATAACATTTTGCTCAAGAAATACTGGGTAACAGAAGAAATCAAGGATGCAATAAAGAATTTTATAAAATCAAATGATAACGAAAATATGCCCTACCAAAACCTATGGGACACAGCAAAAGCTGTATTCAGAAGTCAGTTCCTCTCCATAAACACACACATCAAAAAAGAAGTGGCACAAATAAAAAAATTAACTCATCAACTTGAACAACTAGAATGATCTCAGCAAAAGACCACATCAGGCTCCAGAAGAAAGTAAATCATTAAAATTAGAGCAGAAATACATGAACTGAAAATAGAAAAACAATTGAAAGTCCAAAATAGAAAAATGATTAAAAGTCCAAAAGCTGTTTGTTTTAAAAAAAAAAAAACAAAAAACAGGAGAAGAAACAAATAATCCAAATTAGGAAATGAGATGGGCAATATCACAACAGACCCTGCTGAAATTAAAAGAATCAAACAAGAATATTACAAAAAATTATACTCTAATAAATTTGAAAACCTTGAGGAAATGGACAATTTTCTGGAAAACTTCACCTACCTAAACTAGTACAATCAGAGAGAGAACAACTAAACAAACCTATCACAAAAGAAGAAATTAAAAAGTAATTAAAAATTTTTCATCCAATAAAAGCCCTGGCCCTGATGGCTTCACTGCAGAATCCTATCAAACATTCAGGGAAGAGTTAATACCACTAATTCTAAAGGTATTGCAGAGCACAGAAAAGAATGGAATACTCCCAAATTCATTCTATAAAGCTAGTATAACCTTGGTACCAAAACCAGGTGAAGACAGCACAAAAAAGGAAAACTGCACACAAATATCTCTTATGAACTTAAATGCAAAAAATCCTTAACAAAATCCTAGCTAACAGATTTCAACAATATATCAGAAAAGTAATTCATCACAGCCAAGTAGGATTCATACTATGGATGGAGGGATGTTTCAAAATAAGGAAAACAATTAATATAATCAACCACATAAATAAAATAAGACAAGGACCACCTGATTCTATCAATTGATGTAGAAAGACATTTGAAAAGTCAAACACCCATTCATGTTAAGAACTATCAGCAAAACAGGCATAGAAGGGAAATTCCTCAACATAATAAAGGATATCTACACTAAACCAACAGTTAACATCATACTTAAAGGAGAGAAGCTGAAAACATTCTCCTTAAGAACAAGTACTAGACAAGGATGTCCTTTGTCACTACTTCTACTCAACATTGTTCTGGAGGTCCTGGCCAGAAGTGATAAAGAAATAAGGGGCCTCCTATTTGGCAAAGAAAAAGTCAAAGTATCGCTATTTGCAGATGGTATGATCTTATACACAGAAAACCCTGAAGAATTCACCAAAAAACTACTGAATCTAATAGAAGACTTCAGCAAAATATCATCATACAAGATAAACATATATAAGTCAGTGGTATTCCTTTACACCAACAAAGAGACAACCAAAGAGGAAATCACTAGATTATTGCCATTTACTGTAGCCTCCAAGACAATAAAATACCTTGGGATAAACCGAACCAGAGATGTAAAAGACCTATATAAAGAAAACTATAAGTCCTTACTGCAAGAAACGAAAAACGACTTGCACAAATGGAGAAATCTACTTTGCTCCTGGATAGGAAGAGTTAACTGTGAAAAAATGTCTATACTATTCAAAGCAATCTATATATGCAATGCAATCCCAATTGAACTTCCAATGACATTTTTTAATGAGGTGGAGAAACAAATGACCAACTTCACATGGAAAGTAAGGAAGCCACGGATAAGTAAATTGTTATTAAAGAAGAAGAACAAAGTGGGAGTTCTCACCCTCACTGACCTTAAAACCTACTATACTACCACAGCAGTCAAGACAGCCCGGACTGGTACAAAAACAGACTCATAGACCAATGGAACAGAATCAAAAATCCAAATACAACTTCATCCACTTTCGAACAGCTGATATTTGATAAAGTTCCGAAGGCGTGAATTGGGTCTTCAACAAATAGTGTTGGTATAATTGGATATCCACCTGCAAAAAAGTGAAACAAGACCTTTATCTGACACTATGCACAAAAACTAATTCAAAATGGATCAAAGACCTAAATATAAAAGCTAAAACAATAAAATTCTTGGAAGCAAAAATTGGGAATATGGTGGAAGTGCTAATCCACGGCATGAACAGTCTACATAAAAACCACTGACAATCTTCAATCATCAGAAACGAAACTAAATAATTGAGAATTCTTAAAAATTAAACACTGGCTCATCCAAAGAGTAAGAAGACTACCTACAGAATGGGAACAAATATTTGCCTGCCACACTTCCAACCACTGCCTAATCTCTCTAATCTACAAGATACTGCAAAATCTCAACAAGAAAAAGATGAACAACCCAATTTAAAAAATGGGCAAGTGACTTGAACAAGCACTTCGCCAAAGAAGCTGTACAGGTTGCCAAAAAATACATAAGGAAATGGTCACAGTCGCTAGGCATCAGAGAAATCCAAATCCAAATCACAATGAGATACCATCTCACCCAAAGAAGATGGCAATAATCCAAAAAACACAGAATAATAAATGCTGGAGAAGATGTGGAGAGATTGGAACTCCTGTACAGTGTTGGTGGGACTGTAAAATGGTTCAAGCACTATGGAAATAGCAAAAAGTTGGAACAACCGAGCTGCCCATCAACATACAAATAGTTAAACTATGATATATTTATACATTGAAATACTACACAATAATAAGAAACAACAGTGTTATAGAGAAATATCTGTCAATGTGGGGCCATTTAGAGAGTGGACCATCTATGCTGAGTGAAATTAACCAGACACAAAAGGACAAATTTTGTATGACACCATTATTACAAGGATGCAACTAATCATCTAAGCACAGTAGAAATCATTATTTAACAGTTACAAGGTGACAGGAAGGGAGGGAGAAGGATTTTTTCAAATTAGATAGTAGTTAGGATTAGGGATGGGTATAGGATGAGACAGCACATACTGGAAGTGGGGTAACCACAACTACTCAACTTCAAAACCAAACTGTCCCCTTAACGTGGACCACCTCTCTAGAAGAACAGAGAAATAGGGTCTAGGATCTGAGGCCCAGCTCTCAGGGAACATCTGTACTAATTGGCATACAACTGGCATCCTTCTCTCAAGATATCCCTCCACATACCACCTGGGTGAGTGGCAATGGGGATCTTAAATGCTAGCAAGCTGCCATCTAAATAGCACCAAATAGTCCCAATCCACCTGGACCTAGGGCAAATGGGGGATATCAAGGACTGGAGAAAAATATGACCTCACCAGATGGAAGGAGCCTTATGACCCATAACCTGCTTCAGTAGGGGACCAGAAGAACTAGATAGTGCTGGCCACCAATGACAGACCAGATGGGGTATGCGGAACGGAGCTCCGGACACAGCTGGTGATGGAGTAGAGGGTAGAGCTGGAACTCTACCAAAAGACCACACTTGATGGCCCTTCTGAATGGAGTGCTCCCTGGGAGTGAGACTACTGAACTCTGTAACCTCAAACTGCATCCAGCATCAGCGGGCTGTCCAGACAAAGACTGATCTGGACCATATAAAATGAAGAGTGACACTGGAGGTGAACAAATCTTTAAAAATGTACATGGGGTTGTCTTAGGGACACTTTGTTGGAGCTTAGTTGATTGGGTGAGGAGGTCACAGGAAGTTCTGAACAAAAGGGGAAGTGTGCTGTCAAGTGAAGAGGCACAGCTAGAATAGAACAGAGGTGAAAGTTCTGGGTGTTATGTGGCAACATGACATAGACTATAAAATTGTTCTTAATTCACAATAAAAAGAAAAAAAAGAAGTAACAGGATTGTTATGAATTTGGGCCATATGAGCAACAAAAAGAGAAACCACACTAAGTATCTCAATAGAGTAATCTTAAGACAGGTGTCTGGCAAAATATCTGGCTGATAAGAAACTCCCTAGTCTCTTAGTAGCAGGGAAGAGTCCCCTTGGTCATTGACCACATCTTCCATTTGGCCCCCGAATTAGCATTGTCTCCCCTGGAACATTTTCTGTGTTGTCACCTTGTATCATGATCTTGGTTGCGGCACTTGTGGCAGGTCTACTGGATCACTCTCAGTAACTGCTGCAACCTCTCTCCATGCCAGAATATTGTGAGATTGTGTGATTCTCTTTTTGCCTCATAAGAACCAAGAGAAGTGTGTTGCTGTTGCCAGTTGCCATTGAGTTGACTCTAACTCACCATGACCTTGTGCACAACAGAACAAAATGTTGCCTGGTCCTACGGTGTCTTCTTGAGCACTGGTATGTTTGACTTCATTATTGCGGTTATTATGTCACTTCTTGTTGAAGAGTTTCCTCACTGATATTCTCTGCCAGCAGTTGGTCTTTCTTGATGATATAATCAAAGTCTTGGACAAAGTCAGTCTTGCCGTCCTTGCTTTTAGATGTGCTAAACTGAGGCCCTTCCTCTGCGTAATTATGATGTCACAGAGCAAAAGTCATTTTGAACATTATTTTCTCCTAAATAAAGCTTAGAAAAAAAACTTTATTTTGAATATCATAATATTTCTCTTATTTTTTTTTTTTGCTGTAAAGGTCCTAATTCATAACGCCCACACAATGAATGTCCTGTTCCAAACAGGACAAATATTATCTGAAAGAAAATGCAAGGATAAACAAAAGTACATTGTTAAATTTCCTGTTTCACGGAAAACAAAACAACAACAAAGCCTAGTTTAAGAGAAGCAACAGATGAACAAGCAAGG
This sequence comes from Heterohyrax brucei, assembly GCA_028571685.1. Lineage (NCBI taxonomy): Eukaryota > Metazoa > Chordata > Mammalia > Hyracoidea > Procaviidae > Heterohyrax > Heterohyrax brucei. The sequence continues at coordinate 35,267,282 of CM053147.1, forward strand.
AATGTAATATAAAAGCATTTTTGACTCTCTAAGCCATCCCAAGGAGTTCTGCTGGTACGAGGGTTAAGAGTAATTACAAAGACTTTTTGTTTAGTCTTATTGTTGTTGTTTTTTCACCCCAGCTGCTCAGCCGCCAACTAAAAGGTCAGCAATTGGAACCCACCAGCCACTCCTCATGGGGGTTCTTTTCTGTCCCATAGGGTTGCTGTGAGTTAGAATCAACTCAAAGACAACAGATTTTTGTTTGTTTGTTTTACCCTTCCCAGAGAAAGAGGGGTCACCAGTTTCTGATTTCAGTTGCCTCTTAGGCTTGTGGTGATAGATGTGAGACACAGTGTACTGGGGTCTCAGAACTCAAGTATATGTTGATAGTTGAGATTAGACTCTAGCACTAGAAACAAAACTGTTTAGAAAGTGGTGGTAACTGACTGTCACTGGCAGTAATTGTAGGTTGGTGAACTGTGAAGTCAAACTGCTGAAGTTGTTTTTAAAGGTCAGTTCTGTAACTCAGCAGAGACACTCCTTAACTCCAGCTTGTTATCAAGAGCCTAGACTCTTTTCCCCAGAGTTCTGCTGATCTCCAGTGCTAAGTCTAGTTGAGTTCTTCACAGACCAGGAGTTCCAAGAATCTAGTACAAAACTCATAGCTACCAATTTTTGCAGTTCTAAGACACAGCTTCCCAGGTTGTGGGTCAGCCAGTTATCCCCAGGACATGTATAATTAAGATTGCTTCCAGAACTCCACTCAGTTTTCTGCAGAGCCACCAAGAAAGATCTTCCAATACTACTCAAAGCATAATAGGTCTTGCTACATCCCTTGTCCCTGGACGGTGGGATTTCTTGCCAGATACATAATCCTTCAAGAGACTTCTCAAAGTTTTCTTCCAGGAGCAAGATCACATCAAGTTAATTTGTCTTCTACTGTTATATAACTGAAGGAGATCACTACTGTAACATATTCTCAGAATAAGAAAAAGTCATAATCTTCTTTTGTAGAACCTGCTAATTGGTCATTTATGCATGAGTCTGTGCAGTTATTTCATTGCGTCACTACCTGTAAATGTCACACACATCTTATTAGACTGGGTCTCCGTTGTATTTCCAGACCCCAACACAGAATCAGATACTTAAAAAAAGAAATCACTATTAGTGAAAATAACCAATGAACTGCTATTTATTTTGTTTTTTCTTGTGTATTAGAAGAAGCCCTAGTGATGTGGTGGTTAAAGTGATCAATTGCTAATCTAAGTTTCAGTGGCTCAATACCATTAGTCGCTCCTCAGGAGAAGGAGGTGGCAGTCTGCTTCCACAGAGATTTAGAGTCTTAGAAGCCCTACGAGGTTACCACTAGTCAGATTTGGCTCAGTAGCAGCGGGTTTTTGGTTGGTTTGCAGCCGTGAAATAGTTGCTACCTTCTTTAATTAATAAAGAGAGAAGAAAAGACAACACTAACTTAATTTCTGACATGTTACTTCTCAAGGGTAGTCCTCTTTAAAAAGACACAGTTATCAAAGATTCGGATTTTCTCCACTTATAAGTAAATCTCTTAGGGGTAACATAATTGGTGGGTAGTTGTTAAGAGTTCAGCTACTAACTAAAAGCAAAGCAATTCAAACCTACCAGGTGCTTCTTCTTGGAAGCTCTGTGGTGCAGTTCTACCCTGCCCTATGGTATAGCTATGAGTAGAAATTGATTTGATGGCTGGGTTTGGTTCTTTGGTTGGTTACATAAGTTAAGCCAACTTTTTAAACCAAATTAGCACATCATTGTTTATTTCTGTGGGTTTTCTAGGTGGTGCAAACAATTAACATGCTCAACTGCTATTTGAAAGGTTGGAAGTTGGTGGCTACTCAGAGGCAAATCTGAAGAAAGACTTGTTGATCTTCTTCCCAAAAGATCAGCCATTGGAAACCCTATGGAACAGCTCTAGTCTGTCACAAATAAGGTCACTGGAGTTGGAATTGACTCAGTGGCAACAGGTTTGTTTGGGAGTTCACATATTAGATTAGATTAAACTATGTTCCAGAAAACAGTTTCTGAGTGTTTTACTAGGTGCTATGCCAAAAAATCAATCTAAAGTACAGTAAGTTTAGACATAACAGGGCAAATAGGGTTGACTTTTCAGAGTCATTTTGGGAATAAATATAGTCTCAGATAAATTATACTAAGATCTCACATCATTTTGACAGGAAGCTTTATAGTAACGCTCTGTAATGGTTAAGACTGTGTGTCAACTTGGTTAGGCCATGATTCTCAGTGTTTTGGCAGTTGTATGATGTTAGAATCACTTCTTTGTTGAGATTTGATATGTGATCACCCCCATGATGGGATCCACTGTGAAAAGGAGTTACTTTGGGCATGTGCCCTGCATCAAATATAAGCAGAGATTTTGGCAAAGCTCAGGGGATTTTAGTTTGCACTGGATCATAAAACTGACCTCTGCTTCTTGAGGCTTGAGCTAGCAGCTTACCTGCAAGAACCTCAAAACACAGTGGCAAGCAATTATGATGATATGGTAGCAGTTTGTAAATTTAAAGTTTTCTACAACTTGAAGGCTTATAATTTTCATCAGATTGTGAACCAGGGAGAGTAGTACTGTTTTAGTCATCCTTGTAGTAAACACCCCAGCACTTATTCTTGGCACATAGCAAGTGTTCCATAAATATTTGTTTTATAAATTAGACAGTGGGAGCTATTTCAAACTGAAGTGTGTATTATATTGAATGCAGTAATTATACTGAATTAGGAATACCTTTCAACAATCTGAGACTAGCTATGCATGCCAATGGAAATGTGTTAGCTAAGTTTAAAAAAGAAACCCTCTCAAGTCAGCAAGAAAAAAGACCTATACCTACTTTTTCCTACAGGAAAAGAAAATATATAGACAAAATAAATTTATTATACTCCAATTAATAGAAAAAAACCTAGAAATTAATGTATGGAAGATTGACACAAAATTTAATCAGAGTTAATACAAGTTCACTAAATACTGTATATTGTTGATATAAACCAGAATTTTTAATATTACAGGATTTTTCTATGTAATATTTTAGTCAAACCGACTTTCTAATTTTTGCCCAGCTCTACCAATTGTCATGATAGAATAACTGCATTTGATGATTGACATAATTTCAGAGATTAGCTGTTCTATTCCTCAGATTTTCCAATTCTGTTCCTTAGATTAATCCCTATAGCCATCCACAGCTTGATGGCAAAACATGCACTGCACAGGATGAAAATAATTGTTGTGCACCTTCCCAATGATCTATCCGTAAGTGGTGTCATGCGTGATTATAGCCTGACCTCATTAGCTGTTTTTATGAAAACTTTGGGAAAGCATTCAAACACCCTAATTCAACTTTAATCATCACCAAGCTCCTAAATATAGCCATTGGAAGATTTAATCAATCATTCCAACTGGCATATGAGTGAACATAAGACACGTGAATTAGTGGGTATGATCTACTTCGTCTGAGGAAAGCCATCAAATGTTGGGTCCCCTCAGCTGGCAGAAAGATTAGAACTCCATAGAGCTTCCAAGGACCACCTGGTGGATTTGAACTGTCGACTTTTTGGTTAATAGACATAGCACTTAACGATCACCTCACCAGGGTTTCCGTGTAAAGACAACGATGGCTTAAACAAGACAGCCATGGATGTGATGAAGGGGTGAGATTCTGATTATGTTTGAAGACTGAGCCAAGAAAAGATTTGCTGTTGAGAAGAACCTGCTATATAATATAGCAACCCCTACCTGGGTTGTTCAATTCTACCAGCTGCTCCATGAGAGAAAGATGTGGCAGTATACTTACATAAAGATTTACAGTTTTGGAAAACCTATGAGGTCATTCTACTCTGTCTTACGGACTCTATGGCAGTGGGTTTGCTTTTTATTAGAAAACCAAAGTAAACAATTAGATATACAAATCTAAAATTCAAGGGAAAGGTAACACATGGAGATATAAATTTGCACAACATAGCCAATTAAATAGCATTTAAAACTATAAAACAAGATGTAAACACCTTCCACAACAGGCCATTTCACAAATTCTATGGTCTTTGCAAAGCCACACCAGGTATGGTTATCCAAGTAGCTAGTGCATTTCTTTCCCTTAACCCCAGGTACTACCTTCTCAGTAAACAGATCTTTTCATTCTGGAAAGATCTGATTGAGAGGTGGATACATTTTACAGCAGGTTTTAAGATAGAGGAGACTGCTGACTTTGAATGATTTCCTTCTATATACTCAGTTTAAGCAATGACTCAGCTAGCTGATTTCTTTAGCCTTGGTCCATGTCTGCTATTCTAGCCACTAACTTTCTTCCAATTTGAATTTTGTCTTTTTCTTCTATTATAGTCAGAGCATTTGCAAAGACAATGTTAAGATTTTTTTTTTTTCCCTGATCTTCATTGGACAATCCCCTCTGAAGCAAAGATAAGATGTTAAGAAGCACCGTTCTTTGTTACACACTAACATTTCCGGGATAATCTAAACAGGCTTCTTGCCGTTCATTTCCGTGGCTTCCCTACCTTATTCTTGATCCTGAAATCCTTGTATGAAATTCTTTTTTAATACACTTGAATGTTATTGAAGATTTTCCTTACCAAGGCCAAATCCTCAGGGATCTTCTCCATCAACTATCACTTGATAAATAAAAATTAAAAATGTTAAGCCAATTCCCACAATTTAGTATTTTCCTGGGAGTGCAATAACTGTAAAAGACAATGTTTACTCTTTTTTTTTTCCTTAATAGACAACAACAAACAAGATCTCTTTAATTCTGAGTTTGTATAAGGAAAGTATTTAGGCACAATGTTACTAGATTACTTGCTCTCTGAAAAAGAACTTAACATGTAAAAACCTATGCAGTACTGGTTATCTGTAATAAACTGCCTGCTTTGTCCTGAAAGGGGTCCTTGGATGGTACAAATGGTTAAGTGCTGGACTGCTAATAGAAAAATAGGCAGTTCAAATTGACATAAGTCATAAATAAAGCCTTGTGATCTGCTTCCAAAAGGTTACAGCATTGGGAGCTCTAGATAGCAAGCAGCTAGTTCTACTATGAGATGCATGAAGTTGGTATGAGTCACAACAGACTAGGCAGCAACTAACAGTAATAACATTTGCACTTAAATTTACTTTTTTTGTCTTCAACTATACTTAATAAAATTCATGAAGCAAAAAAAATAGCTGCATGAAATAAAAAAATTACTTAATTTTCAAGCCTCAGTCTTTACATACTAAGTAAATCTTATTGTTGCAAATGGAATTGAGAAATAGCTACAGTGTGTGCATCTGGTTCTGAGTGTGTTGATGTGTAGGAGAACATGGCTCTCAAATTTATATTCAAATAGGAAAATCTCATCACATTAAAATATTATCTACATATTCATATACTTCCTTCAGGCAAAGATCGCAGCCCTTTGTTACAGATGGATCTAACAATAAAATAGACAAACATAGAGAAAGAAATTGCTGCATCACATAGGAACTAGTGACATGTACCAGCTGTCTTCTCAAAAAGTCCTATCTAGTGTATCTTCAGGAATATTCTTGGAAGTTAATAACTCAGAATAGGTATGAAATAATGAAGCCATAGGAAAATAAAACTAAGATGAAATAGTAATAAAATAATCACATCTAATTTTTTTTTCTCAAATGTTTTAAAATACAGAAGAACGCTAACATCCTTGGATTATCTTCTATGCACTGGTATTTCATACTTGCCTGAATGGTGTTCAAAGTGTTGTCTGAAAAACGATATTGCTGTAGGGTTGCTAAGGATTGGAATTAGCTGGAAGACACACAGGACAACAACAATAATAACTACATTAGGGTCTTCTATTTTGTTCTACTAAGTGACATATTTCACATTAGTTCAAAGTCCCTATTATTAATAATTCCCCTTGCTAGTCATTGAGATAAAAGGCACACTTCAAAAGCAGTCTCTCCTAAGAAAGTAAGAGGAAAAGCAGAGAAAAAGAGAAAGTAGGAAGTGGGTAGATGATGGTGACAGAAACAAGAAGTGAATAAATAAAAAAGAAGAGAAAATCTAAAAGAAAAGGAAATACCTTAAAATTGAGATTAAAGCTCCGTCAGTCCCGTCTCCCTCATCATTGACCCATACCACCAAAATCCATAGCATCATGCCCTAGGGCCTTAACCCTGGGCTTGGGGGAGGGGACATTTTCTAGGTATCTGTCATGCTTTGATCTGCCTTTTTCAAGCATCTGATGTTTTTTTTATGCTTATCGATCACTGCTGAACTTCATCGTGTTGTAGAAGGCAGAATGTCAAGCTTCTAAAGGATCTATTACATTTCTGAGACAGCTTGATTTTCATGAGCTTTGTAAGCTCATCAAACTTTTTTTGGGTAGTGAATTTCTGCAGCACTGTACAACAAAATGTTTCAATAACACAGTGTATCTGTATTAGGATCATGAAGATGGCAAGACTCCTTTTTCCTCTACATAGGGTTTCCACGAATCAGAGTCGACACAACAGCAGCTACCACTGCCACCACCAAGAATTCATGCTCCTCGGTGCTAGGGGATGGTGTAACGGGAAGCAGTGGGTCCCACATCTGGATGCCTGGTGTTTGTGCTGGCCCTTGAAACTATCTCTAGCTCAGGGCCCTCAAGGTCTGTTAGCCTATTTATTTATTTATATTTATTTTTTTTTTATTGTGATTGAGTGGTAGTGCACAATCCAATTCAAATTTGCATGCCCACCTATCTGCAGCTCCCTCTGCTCTCCTTGCTTGGTGACAGCACACTCCTCCCTTGTGTACCTTGCATATCATATCCTCTCAACAATCTCCTGTCCCCCTTACCTACCCCTTCCACCTCCCTCCAGCAAGAGGCCAGTAGGATGACATCCACAGATGCACAGAACCACTAAGTGCACACACAACGTGGTCCCTCTGTGTCCCCGAGTCCAATCCATTCCTGTCCAAAGAGTTGACCTCAGTAATGATCTATGATCAGGAGCAGCGTCAGGTCCAGGGACGTAAGTCCAGGGGAACCCCTAGAGCTACAGACTGTCAATTGAAGTCCTTTAGTGGAGTTCTCACAGTGTACCCCTTTTTTTCTTGTGTTGCCACTCGGGCTCAACATTGTGAGCCCCATCATGGCTGTCACTGGTGATAGCCAGGAACCACCTCGTTCTTCTGGTTACACGTTGATGCAGTCACCCATTCACATGGGTCTTTCTGTCTTCTGGGTTCTCTTTTCCCCATGACATTGTTGTCCTTGGTGATCATCTGTTCCAACTGAGTTGGGACCATCTGGTGTACCTCAGATGGCAGCTTGCTAACTTTTAAGACCCGGATGCCACTCACAATACGGGGTGCAGAAGACTCTCTTAGCAATAGGCTAGTTATGCTAATTGGCCTTGATGCCCTCTGAGGCTTTGCTCATTTTTTAATTGGAAAGTTTGCCTTTTTTATTGTTGAGTTATAAGAGTTCTTTATATATATATATGTATATATTGTCATATCACATTGAAATAAAATGAATACATGTGCTCAATTTTAGAAGTCAAATTATACAAAAAGGTTTTCAACAGTAATAAACAAAAGACAGCTCCCTGTTGGCTTCTTTTGCTTCTACTTCCCAGAAAAAAATCACTTTGAGCTCTTTTTAGGTCTAAAGTCTAATATTTAATTCCACATGTGCAGACCACTGTTTCTTGATTCATTAATTTAAAAACCATTTGCCCTTTATAAAGTATATGACTATTTTCTTTCACACAGTGTTTTATTTTCTCACTGTTGTGGATTGAACTGTGTCCCCTGCAAAAACATGTGTACCACTTTGGCTGGTCCATGAGTCCCAGTGTTGTATGATTTTTCACCATTTGGTCATTTGATTGGATTTTCCTATGTGCTATAAATTCTAACACTGTGATTTATTAAGACAGGTTAGCAGCAGTTATATTGATAAGGTCTACAAGATTGGATAGTGTCTCAAGTCAATCAGTCTCATTTAAGACGTGAAAGACAGAAGCAAGCAGAGAGACACAGGGACCTCATACCACCAAGACAGCATCACCAGGGGAAGAGCATGTGTTGTGGACCTCAGGTTCCTGTGCTGCGATGCTCCCAGACTGAGGGAAGAGTGCTACATCAGAAAGACCTTCCTCCAGAGCTAACACAGAGAGAAAGCTTTCTCCCAAAGCCAGAGCCTTGAATTCAGACTGCCAGCCTACTGAATTTTGAGAGAATAAATTTCTCTTTGTTAAAGCCATCCACTTGTGGTATTTCTATTATAGCAGCATTAGATGGCCAAGACATCCACCCTCCAAATGAAGTTCCACTCCAATGTTTACTAAATCCATGTGTTCATTATTGTTACAAAAATGTTCTTCACTACTAAGCTAGACAGTACACTATGATTATATTTCTTTCTTGTACATCCTTTAAAAAATCTTATTTAGAAAAAATTTTAGACTTATGGAAGAATTGAAAATATGGTATAATTTCTGTACCATAGAGAGTTACCACACACCTTTCACCCCCTTTGCCTAACATTGATAATTTACATAACAGTAATACATTTATAAAAACTAACAAATTAACATTGTTACAATAGTAAATAAACTCTAGACTATCTTCAAATTTCACCAGTTTTCCCCCAGTAATTCCCTTTTTCTATTCCAGGATCTAATCTAGGATCTCATGTTTCATTTAGCTATCATGTGTCTTTAATCTCCTATCTAGGGTTTTGTTATGGATTAAACTGTGTTCCCCAAAAATGCGTGTCAACTTGACTAGGCTATAATTTCCAGCATTGTATGATTGCCCACCATTTTGTCATCTGATGTGATTTTCTTCTGTGTAGTAAGTTTTATCTCTATGATGTTAATTATTTGGGATTAGAGGCAATTATGCTAATGAGGCAGAACTCAATCTACAAGATTAGGTTGTGTTTTAAGTCAATCTCTTTTAAGATATAAAGAGAAGTAAGCACAGGGACATGTGGACTTCATAACATAAAAAATCTAATGCCAGGAACACAGCACGTCCTTTGGATCTATAGCCTTGTGGGAATGGGTCCTGCCCAGCACAACCCCCTCAAGTCAATTGAGAGACACCAGGCCTTTGAGAAAGAGAAAGTAGACTTTGTTGCAAACTAGTCAAGCAAGGAGCTTGGAGGCTAAGTCTCAAATCAAGCTTTCTGAGGTTGGGAATTCTAAGTTATAAGGTTCCAGATAGATTCCAGGAGTTTTTGGAAATAGAAGGGCAATTTCAGGAATTAACACAGATGAGTTTGCAGCAGGGGAGCAACATAGTGACTGCGGGCATTTTTTTTTTGTGAGTATGACACATGAAGTTTGTCTACAGATAGCTTTGCAGCTAGTTTCTGAATGTTGGGGGCATGGGTGGAACAGTTGGTGAGTTGTGAAATGGCCCTGAACAGAGAAGCAGTAAGACAATCTTGGGGTACAATGCAGAAATGCTACATCAGGAACTCACAACTCACAGGAGGGGGCAGGTGATGGCGGCAGGGGAGCAGTCTCACCACGGCAGCTATATTTTAGGAGCGGAAGCAGTTTAATCCCGTAGGTTACAGACCCAATGTCCTTGTTGTGAGACGCTTCAAGACCAAATGCAGATTTTTTCTTTTAATTTCTTTTATTGTGATTTCCGTGAATGTTTATAGCTGAAGTTACTTTCTCATACAAAAATGTCTACGCATATGGCTTTGTGACATTGGCTGTTATCCCCACAATGTGATAACACCTCCCCCTTTCCATCCTGGTTTCCTTGTGTCCATTTGACCAGTTTCTGTCCCTCCGTGACTTATATCGTTCTGCTTTTGGACAGTAACTGCCCATTTGATCTCGTTCATCTGATTGAACTAACAAGCATACTCCTCCCATATATTATTTGTGTTTTATAGTCATGTCTAATCTTTGTCTGAAGAATGGACTTCGAGAATGTTTTCAGTTCTGGGTTAACAGTACATTTGGGGGCCATAACTTCAGGAGTTCTTCCAGTCTCTGTAAAACCATTAAAACTAGTCTTTTCAGATGAATTGGATGTCTGTTCTACATTTTTCTCCTGCTCTGTCCAGACTCTCTGCTGTATTCACTGTTGGTAGTCATTGGTAGTAGCCAGACACCATCTAGTTCTTCTGGTCTCAGATTTGTGGGCTGTCTGGTTCACATGGTTCCTTAGTCCTTTGGGCTAATATTTCCTTATGTCTTTGGTTTTCTTCACTCTCCTTTGCTCCCAGTGGGATGGCACTAATGGACATAGGTGTATCTTAGATGGCTGCTCAAAAACTTTAAGATCCCAGATGCCACTCAACAAAGTAGGATATAAAACAGATTCTTAACAAACTTGATTATGCCAGTTGACCTAGATGTCCCTTGAAACTATAGTCTTCAGGCCCCAGCTCCAGCCATTCTATCTCTCCAAGTGTTTGTACGCCCAACAAACTTCCTAGATTTCTTTGGACTAGGGGAAGATTAATTACAAGAACATTTCTCCAGAGCCAACAGAGAAAGCCTTCCCTTAGAGTTGGTATCCTGAAATCAGACAGTGAGAGAACAAATAAACTCCTGTTTGTTAAAGCCATCTACTTGTATGTTTTTTAAAGCAGCACTAGATAACTATGGCAGCATTTTCTGAGTTTTTCCTTGTTTTCTATGATCTTGACACTTTTGGAGAATACTGATCGTTGTTTGACTCACACTTTCTCGTGATCATAACTGAAGCGTCTTAGTCATCTAGGGCTGCTGGGACAGAAACACCACAACTCGATGGCTTTTAGGAAGAGAAGTTGATTGCCTCATGGTCTACTAGGCTAGAAGTCCAAACTGAGGGCACTGTCTCCAGGGGAAGGCTTTCTCTCTGTGTGTCAGCTGTGGAGGAAGGCCCTTGTCATCAGTCTTTCCTTAGTCTTCGAGCATCACAGCACATGAACCCCAGGTCCAAAGGGCCGACTCTGCTCCTGGCACTGCTTTCTTGATAGCATGAAGTCTCCAACTCCGCACATGCTTCCCTTTCTTCCCTCATGAGATAACAGCTGGTGCAGGCAACACACCAAAGAAACTCCCTTTACATTGAATCAAGCATGTGACTTTCATAAAGATGTTAACAATCCCACCCTAATCCTCCATAACACAAGATTACAGTCACAAAATGGAGGAAAGTTACACACTGTTGGGAACATGGACTAACCAAGTTTACAGATATTTTGGGAGATGTAATTCATTCCATGATAGACTTCAACAGCAACAACAAACACAGAATCTATGTGCATCTCCCTTCTCTCTTTTCCTAGCTCTATCACAGGGGAAGGCTCTGTGTTACAGCACAAAGCTCCAGGTCTCAGGAAAGAAGGTAGCCTCACAGGGATATTTCACCAGAATAGATGTAGAGAGAAAGCCTTCCCTCTGTGCCACGGCTTCTTTGAGCCCCAGTAGCACTGAACACCTACACATTAGAACTACCTTTGGTTAATGAGCTACCCATGATTCTGTCCAACAGTCTCTCTCTCTCTCTCTTTCTCTCCCTTTTTTAAATCTATGTACTTGTCTTCAAGGAAACTAGTGAATTATTTAATTGAAAAAAAGGTTTATATGTCTTTTACCTTTCCTTTTATTTCTGTGTATATTGTAGTTATTCAATAATTGTTGATTATAATATATAAAGACAACATTGAGATAAAAAAATTTCACCTGTGTTAGGATTTTCTTTATAAGTCTTTTTTTTTTTTTTTTTTTTTGGATGAGGGGACTTTCTTAATTGAAAATATTAAAGAATTTCTGCTCTTCCCTATGTGTTTTCCCTCAAACTGATTCTTTAGAGTGGGATAGTTAGACGTAGCACTAATTCTGCCTTACTGTTTACAGTGAAGGAACCTGAGGCTGTTCTGCTGGACTAGAAGGGATTGCCAGAACTAAGCAGGTGCACAGATGGGGAAAATCAGGTAACTAGTCACAGAGCTAAACATGTCAGTTGATTATCCAGACGCTTTTCTGATTCTTAAGGCAAATAGAACTTCTGCTACTTACACAGAGCCCTGTGTTAACAGCTCAGCTACTAACCAAAAGATTCAGCCCTTTGAATTCAGCAGCCACTTCTTTGAAACCCCATCGGGCAGTTCTACTCTATCCAGTAGGGTCCCTATATATAGAAATTAACTCAACTGCAACAGGTTTTTGGTTACTCACACGTGTGTCATGGATTGAGTTATGTCCCCTCAAATATCTAGTATACCTGTCAACTTGGTGTCTTGGGTTGAACTGTATCAGAGAAAAGTGTGTAGCACAAAAAGGTGTGTATCAGTTTGGCTAGGTTGTAATTTTTGATATTGCTGTAAATCTGGCCTCTATGATGTTAATGAAAGAAGATAAGTGGCCATTGTGTTGGCAGAGCAGGACTCAATGTCTAAGACTGTATTGTGCCTTGAGGCAATCTCTTGGGATATAAAGGAAAGGAAAGCAAGCCAAGAGTTGGGGACCTCATACCATCAGGAAAGAAGCAGTGTTAGAAGCTGAGTGCACGCTGTGGGAAGGACATGGGGTCCCTAGACATCAGAAGCTCCCAGCCCAGGGGAAGATTGATGACAAGGACTTTCCTTCAGAGCCAGCAGAGAAAGCCTTGCCATGCAACTGATGCCCTAAATTTAGACTTTTAGCCTACTGGACTGTGACAAAATGAAATTTCCCTTTCTAAAGCCAACCACCTGTATTTCTGTTAAAGCAGCACTCAGTGACTAAGATGCTTGGCTAGGCCATGATGCCCAGTACTGTGTGACTGTCCACCGTTTTGACATCTAATGTGATTTCCCTTTGTGTTGTAAATCTTACTCCATGATGTTAATGGGGCGGAATTAGAGGGAGTTATATTAACAAGGTAGGACTCGATCTACACCATCACATTGTGTTTTTGGTCAATCTCTTTGGAGATACAAAAGAGAGAATCAAGCAGAAAGATATGTGAACCTCACTGCACCAAGAAAGCAGTGCCAGGAGCATAGCACATCTTCTAGATGTGAGACTCTGTGCTGAGGAGCTCCCAGCCCAGGAGAAGATTGAAGACAAAGGCCTTCCTCCAGAGCTGACAGAGAGAGAAAGCCTCTCCTGGAGATGGCACCCTGAATCCAGACTTCTTGCCTCTGAGACTGTGACAGAATCAACTTCTCATTGTGGAAGCCATCCAATGGTGGTCTTCCTCTTATAGCAGCAGTAGATAATTAAAACATCTAAAGTGTCTTTGTTTCATTTATTCTGGTTGGGATATGGATCATATCACTCTTTCAGTGGGTGTTACTTTGGAGCAATGGTATTAGCATAGTACACTGGATTACATCCTTTTGTTTTCAAGCCCATTTTTCAGGATGACAAACTAGGGCATTAATGATCGAAGAGCTAAGACTTGGCAGCAGTTGTGCAATCAGATCAGACTCACAGCACCCTGCCCACTCCAGGAAGAAATCACTCTCTTTCACTCAGGTACGTAGGAAAAACAGGTTGTGTACAGGGAGAGGGAGATAGGCAGCAGAGACACGTCATAGATTCACTGAAAGGCGTTTTTCTTGTGAGCGCGTGCCTACTTGTCACACAGCTTTTACGTCTAGCCCATATAGCAATATATATGATGGCCAGAATGTTGCTCCAAATTCACCTTTATTACAGATAATCTCATTTCATCACGGATCTATAAACAAACGAAAAAGAAAACCCGCTGCCATCTAGTTGACTCTGACTCACTGTACCCTAGTGACAGAGTAGAACTGCCCCACAGCGTTTACAAGGAGTGTCTGGCCGAGTTGAACTGTGGATCTGGTCAGTAACTGCAGCACCTAACTGCTATTTTAGTCATCTGGTACTGGCAGAGCAGGACCCAACGGAAAATGACACGAGTGGAAGACTTCATGAAAAACTTTTATTGCCACAGTTGCCAAGTGCCGTCGAGCCACAGTTGGGTAAGCTGCAAATCCATTTACAAGTTATAAATCCACTCAGTAAGAAAAGTTATCCCAATCCGGCATGCTAAATCCAAATTCAAGGAGAGCGTCTCAGCACAGGAACCTCAGGTCCAAAGGACGTGATCTGCTCTCGGCGCTGCTTTCTTGGTGATGGGAGGCTCCCAGCTTCCTCTGCTCGCTTCTGCCCCTTATAGCCCACAGGCTGGTACCTTGAGTCCTGCCTCACTAATACAGCGACAGCCCATTCTCCGTCATCGCTATCACAGCGACAGGATTCACAACACATGGGAAGAGTGGCACTGTACTGGGGCTCTAAGCCAAGTCAAATCAACACATACGTTTTTGGTGGGACACAACTCAGTCCATGGCAGCCTCCATATCACCAGGGTTTCTATAGGCAGAACACTCTTGAAAGACCATCATATATTAATTACAGCTAATTTAATGTCAATAAAATGGATGTAGGTATCACTAGGTAGGGCAAACAATTATGTACTAGATGACTATTCAAACTCATCCAGAGTCCCTTGGAAGGCAGTTCTGGTGATGTGCTTCCTTGAAAACTTTCTTGAGCAGTTCTCCTGTGCATACGTGGGGTTGCCAGAAGTCAGTCTATCTGACAGCAACTAATAACATCAAACGGAAACCTTGATGATGTAGTGGGTTTCCAGGCACTGCTTGGAAACTCTAGAAGGCAGTTCTACTCTGTCCTCTATGGTTGCTATGAGTCAGACCTGACTTGACGGCAGTGGGTTTGGTTTGGTTTTCGAATAGCATCAATAAAACACAAGTTAAGCTGTGAACACGTTGCGTAACCTCTTGCTTCCACTGATAAACTCAGTTGAATGGTGAACATACTGAGCATAACCACCCCCTGTGAGCAGTGAGATCATTGTTTCTTGCTTCGTAAGTATGTTTTTGAGCTCTATTAGAGGGGAAGATTTATATTCCACCAGAATGAGTTTAATTTACAGTTAAGGCTTAGTCATTAATTCACTTTTTATTTATTATTTATTTGCCCTAAAATATACTAAACAAACAAAAAACATCCACTCAGTCAATTCCAACTCTTATAACATATACTGAAACTGCCCCATAGCTTTTCCAAGAAGTGCCTGATAGACTTAAACTGCTAACCTTTGGTTAGCAGCCATAGCACTTAACTACTATGCCCCCAGGATTTCCATATTATATACTAGATGATGAAAAGATGCTCTTTGTCCTTCACCTCCTTAGAGCCTGCCTCCCAGCCTTCCCGAAAGCACTGGAAATGAAAGAGGGAGTCTCCCATTTAATTTGATACATCAGGTCATCATCCACATATTTATTTTCTGGTCTTCCCACATAGAAGGTGACTAAAGGTTAATAAGAATGTGAGTGGAAAATAATTAAGGACTAAAATGTATACAATAAAAAGCAAAACAAATCAGAATAAATAAAGTTGAGTGTGACTGCCAGGTTAAGATGTCTTGATACTCACTCCGGTCATAAAGGTTTTTTTTTTCTTCTTTGAAGGACAGAGAAGTCTGATCTTTACAGTAAAACTGTTTGTTGCTGACACATTTAGCGAATAATTTAAAGAAAAATGATTTTTTTTTTTAAAGTGCAATTGCTTTCCTCAAAAGTTTCTAGAATCACTTACCTTGGCTATGGATAACACTATATACAGATAATAATTCACTACTACTTTTTCTATCTCTTCATAAAATCACTCCCTGGGGTTGTTATTACCTACTCAGGACTAGGTTGGGTTAAAAAAAAGCTCTGCTGGCACAACAGTGAATTGCTCAGCTGCTATCTGAAAGTTTGTCAGTTGGAACCCACGCTGAGCCTCCAAAGATTATAACCTAGACAACTCTATGAGGCAGTTCCACTTCGTTAGGTCACTATAAACAGGAGATTGAATGGAAGGCACCTAACAGCAACAACAGAACAGCTTTGGGCAACATTAAGAGCTCTATTACAACAAAATAGAAATATATTCAGCCTATGAAACACTAGGTAGCACTTCTCTCCTTACCTCTTCACACCTTAAAGGACATCACTATTCTACTTAGGAATGGAGTCTAGAACTTTGATGTCTGATAAAGTATCTATCAGATCGATAATTCTTCGCATTGATTCAGTGGTTGCCTTTCTCCAATCAGTTTGCAGTAATCAGTATTTCTTCATATGTGTAATTTTAATAGGAAATATTTAGGAAGTAGAGAGACTACTGTCAGAGGAATAATTGCCTAGATTCTATCTTGTCTCCTTGGTCTTATTGACACAATAAACCACTAGCTTTTTAATATAGTCAAAATCACAACTTTCTTATTTTATAAAACTAGAACATGGAAATTGCCAGGCAACTCTTCACTTGAGTAACAATGCAATTGTTGTTGATGTTAGTTGTCATAGAATTGCTCCTAATTCACAGTGACAAAATAGAAATATATTCCTCTTTTATGTAAGAAAAGCCTAGAAGTAAGACGCCCAGAGCAGGCAGGGTAGCCTCACGAGGAACTCTGAGATTCAGAATTCTATGTTTTTTCTATCACCTTTACCATGTGATATCCACTTTGCAGCTCCTGATGTAGTGCCCAAGCTCCAGTCACCGTCTCTGTTTTCCAACCAGCAGGAAAGAAGGAAAGGCTTTAAGCTCTAAGAGAAATTCCTGGAAATCATAAACAACAGTTTCAATTAATTCTATGAGTCAAAATGTAATAATCACAACTACAGGGTTTGCTGGGCCATTAGTCGCTGAGCTGTGGTTCAGCTGTAAACCGGGGAAAGATGTGGCAAAGAGGAAAAGGAGACCACGTATTAGGGGGTAACTCATCCTCTGTGACAGACAAAGGCTAGGAGAGTGAAGAACAGGACTTTATGTGGCAAGAAGAATGTATTTGTATGAAGTTTATATAGTTATAAAGAAAATTCAAGTGACAGTAGACTGTGCTTCAGTTTCTGACAGTCACTTTTACAAAATGCACCAGAATATGTAGCAGCACTGAATTTTCCAAAAGTTATCAAGTGCAATCAATATCCATGCCTGTTCAGATAAACTAAAGCATCAGTAATACTGATAAAAATAGATTTTAAAAATACCTCAGGCCTTTACTTTTCTGCTAATTACAAACTTCTGAAATTGTTCACTAATAATTTTGGATGCAAATAAAAAAAAAAATACACACACCCACAAACCCATCACCATCCTGTCAATTTCAAATTACAGAAACTGTAAAAGACAAAGTAGAACTTCCCCATAGGGTTTTCAAGGAATAGCTGATGGATTCAAACTGCCAACCTTTCGGTTAGCAGCTGCTCTTAACCACTGCACCACCAGGGCTCCTTAAAACTAAATAAATAATAAACCCACTGCTGTTGAGTTGATTCTTACTCATAGTGACTTTATAGAATGCAGTAGAACTTCCCATAGAGTTCCCAAGGAGCAGCTGGCAGATTTGAACTGTTGACCCTTAGGGGTTAGCAAGTGGTATGTCTTAACTACTGTTCCACCAGGGTTGGGGATCTTGAAAAATTAGGTGAAATTTAAGATTTAAGATGAATCTTACCTGAGAGCAAAATAATTCTAGTTTTAAATTATCCTTAAAAGAATTTAAATAAATGACAAAATCAAGACAGGAGACATGTTTTGTTTGTCTGCTTTCTTTGGTGAAGCTTCTTGAACATCAGACAATCTTTTCTAAGCATCTAGAATAACTGAGGGTAGATTAATAAGAAGTCATCAATTGAATTGCCCTCAGAGTACCCTAGGCTGAAGAAAAATCAGGCTCAGGAAAATGGGAGATTTGCTAGGAGGCTGTCCTACTGGTTTCATTCTAGAGGGGAAAAGAGAGGGTGGAGAGGAGGGGATAGCTGTTCATTGAGAGGAAACTAGATGTAAAGAGTGAAAAGGAGTGCCATCACAGGGTGAGGACAGCAGATGCCGCTGCAGAGAGGTAGGCATGCAAAACTGATGTGGATTGTATACTTTCACTTAATCATAATAAATAAATAAAAAGGGTGAGATTTGTCTGAAAAGACCATGTCTTTGAAATGCTGCCTATGGAAAATATATTGCACTACTTCCAGCATCCGCTCACCTGGCACTCAGAGCACATGTTTCTGCATCGTCTTTGATTAGCCAGGCTCTTGGCTAGGAGCTAGGGACCACAGTGAAAGAGACGTGGGATTTACAAACCTGTTGGAGGACAGAGCCTAAATAAGTAATTAACCACAGCTGTAATTAATTGCAAAAGAGACTTGTAGGGTGCAAAGATTGCACAGGAAACTATATAACAATGCAAAAGATTTCAGGGAAAAAAAAACACTCAGAAAACACTGATTAGGAACAGCATGACATTGATGAAACGAATGTATTGGCAATCATGACGTCATTGTAGACTTTATCTTAGGACTGAAAAAACTATATGAGAAGTGCAAATAATAAACTGATAAAAAAAATTACAATTGCCTTTCCCAATCAGTTTTCAGCAGTCAGTATTTCTTCCTATCTATAATTTTAATAGAAAATATTTAGAAAGTAGAGAGACCACTGTCAGAGGAATGATTGCCTAAATTCTGTCTTGCCTCCCTAATCTTAATTACACAATAAACTATTAGCTTTGTAATATAGTCAAAATCATACTTTCTTATTTTATAAAACTCAAACATGGAAATTTCCAGGCAACATTTTGTTTGAGTAATCCATGCAATTGTTGCTGTTAGGTGTCATGGAATTGGTTCCAACTCACAGTGACCCTACATATAATAGACTGAAGCACTGCCTGGTTCTGCACCATCCTCACCACTGTTAATATACTTGAGCCCACCATTGCAGCCCCTGAATCAATGCAATAAAAATAATTATTGATTTGACAGATAGTTGACCATACATCGAGGTTATAAACTCCACGCATAAGTAGAATAAAACAGTGATGTCCTTTAAGGAGTGAGGAGTAGGGAGGGAAGCGGTCCCTAGTGTTTCATGGGCTGATGAGTTGCCAGACACTAAGTCTCAGAAACAGTACTAACTTTTGCATTTATGGCAACCCACTGGACATGTAATATTTTGTTGAACTTGATCCCAGGCTGTTTTAAGTGAATGAAGGACAACAAAAATCTGTTTAAAAGAAATGCATTTTACTTCTTTTGCATTATATGCAATCTATTTTTCTATGCTTCTCTCTTGTTGCCCCAAATTCTGTGTCTTATTACTAGGTTCTAATAGAGCAATAGAGCTGTTCTGTATGATGTTAGCAATCAAAAACTAACTGAAAGGTTGTTGGTTTGAATCCTCCAGCTCCTCTGTAGGAGAAAAGTCCTGGCAATCTACTCCAGAGAAGATTACAGTCTAGTAAACCCTATGGACAGGTCTACTCTATGCTATAGGGTCACTGTGAGTTAGAACCAACTGGACAGCACCCAGCAACAACAGAGCAACAAATCAAGGCAATATGTTACACTAATAAGAAATACCTGGATAGCTCACCAGCTGCCACCTCGGGTGTAGATGTTTACTGTAGTTATTGATATTATCTTACTTTACATAAATATAAGACTCACATAGCGAGGAAACAATGTGGCATAAACCTGGTACATGCCACAAGAGTCTGAGAGGAAGGAGATGCATACATAGTCAGGAAGGGAACGGGATAACGGACTCGAGGCCGGGACAGATGCTACAGCCAAAGCTCCTCTAATGCAACAAACGTCATGTGAGCAGTGAGAGAAGGGTTGTGACAGATACAGGACAGTGGACATGTATCATGGATTGAGTTGTGTTTCCCCAAAAATCTGCGTAGCAATTTAGCTAGGCCATGACTCCTGGTATGGTGTGATATTCCTCCGTGTTGTAAACCCTGTCTCTATGACGCTAATGAGGGAGGATGGGTAGTCGTCGTGTGTTCGTGGGTAGGACTTAGTGTGTAAGATTGCTTTGTGCCTTGTGACACTCTTTTGAGATGTAAGGGAAAGCAGCTAGCAGCGCCAGGAGCTGAGTGTGTCCTTTGGAAAGGACCAGGGTTTGTATGTCTCAGAAGCTCCCGGTCCAGGGCAAAAGTTGCTGACCAGGACCTCCCTCCAGAGCAAGCAGAGACAGCCTTCCCCCGGAGCAGGCTGCCCGAACTGGGACACGTAGCTTACTGGAATTTGAGAAATAAAATTTCTGGTTTTAAAGCCATTCACTTGTGGTATTTCTTTTAAAGTAGTGCTAGGTGACTAACATACCACCTAAGGTCACTGTCACTATCTGCAGCATTATCTAAGTGACACCGTTCAAAGAAACCATGATGTGTGCTGTACGCATGCTCCACAGTCTCTCCGTTTATTCTCCTTCAAGTCCAACGGCCCTATACACGGTGGAACGAAACGCATCCGGTCCTGCATCACCCCCTGGTAGCTTCTGAACTGGACCATTGACAAAAGGATAGTGACTGTGTGTGAGGTGCAATGGCCGAAAGACTGAACACGGGCTTCTCTCACAGAACAGGAAAATTCTACCACTGACCCACCAGTTGTCCCAAGCGTCCCCTGAACTGGGTGCAGCTCCTCCATTTCTGTTTTATGCACAGCATGCTTTTCGTTTTTGCCTTTCTTACATGGCAACCATGGTGGCATGGTGGTTAAGAACTACGGCTACTAGACCAAAGGTTGGCAGTTCAAATCAACCAGGTACTCCCCAGAAACTCTATAAGGCAGTTCTGTTGTGTCCTAAGGGGTTACTGTAAATTGGAATGGACCCAACAGCAGTGAGGGTTTTTTTTTCCCCCAACTCCTCTGTACTGTTACTGGAAACCCTGGTGGTGGTGTGGATAAGTGCTACAACTGCCAAAGGGTTGGCAGTTCAAATCTGCCAGATACTGCTTAGATGCTCTATCAAGGCAGTTCTCCTCTTTCTGCAGTGTTGCTGAGTTGGAACTGACTCGGTGGCAGTGGGTTAGGGTACTGTTACTTAATGCCATTGCTTCTACTGGAATCCTTGGAGGTCTTTCTCGACTGTCACCCACACTGTGAAAGGTTTTCTGGGTCTCTCAGGATCCTCAATGCTCTGTTCACATCTTCCCTTACATCTCATAAAACTCCTTTTATACCTTTTAAATAGTGCTGAATCTTTGTATTGCAGGCCAGAAGCCATGTCATCTGTGCTGAGCTCAGTGACAGATATGTAACTAGTACTCAAGGAACGTGTTGTGTGAATTCGTAAATTGGTTAAATCCTCCTCTTGTTGGTCCCCTTGAAACCTGATTTTTGTGTCTCTTCAGTACATATCACTGACTTCTTCCTAACTACATGGTAGGCTACTTGAAAGCAAGAATTTTGTCTCATTCATCTTTGTGTCTTACATATATTGTTAAGCTTAATTCAAATTTATTGAGTTGAACTGGACTGTTAACGGTTAATGCATTGAACATATACTTACCACCACTTTCCCTGCGGTGGAGAGCTGGAAGAATTAAAATGGCTCCATTCACTGAAGGAGTTAAAAAAAAGTCTCTATATTTAAGTTAAAAAAGAGAAATTAATCTGCTACATCAAGGACCCAGATCTCACATTCTCTGATTCATAAGTGTATGAAGACTATAAAAGAAGAATCTGTTTTTCAGAACTTTCTAGTTTCCCTTCTCTAGTAGTCAATCCAATTCAAGTGCAATTTAATAAGTTAATTGTAATGTGTGATTGACAGAGGCAGGGGACAATGTCTGATGTGAGGGCTTCTCTATACAAAAATGATGATAATAACTAGGGATCCTATTATTTCATTAAGCACTCTATGCCTTGGCTGATGCGCAGCAAGACTTTCTCGGAATTTACCTTAGACGTGATTGATTTCAAGTTCATGCTTTGCGTTCATTCATCTTTTTGTCCGACATAGATCGGGACTAGAGGAGATGCTGATCAGGATCAGTTTAACCCTTAACCCCCGTGTGCCCCGAAACCTAAGCTAGCAATGGTATCACTTGGGAATCTGCTGAAAGCTCTCCCTCATCCTGCTAGAGTTGACTTAGGAGTTTAATGTATGGGAAGGAAGCAGTAATCACGAAATTCATTTACCAGAGAAAAGTTACAAAATTTACAAAAAGCCAATCTTTGACGAATAAGCAAGACAACAATGAAACTAAATTCACAATAATGAAAGATTTAAGAAAATGCCAACAACAAAAAGTTGTCTTCTGAAAATCAGCAGGCTTTAGTTTTAAGTATTGAAATTCTAAATAGAAATAAAGCTATACATTAAAAATGCATTTGTTTCTGTTTTCTCAAATGCCAGAAAATAATGTATTAAGAAGTTATACTGTAAATAAATGCTATTTAAAAAAATTTAAACTTAACATTTATTATCAGAGTATAATTAATAGCTTTAAAATACAATTCCTAAAGCAATCTTACCTACACACAAAATTTTAAAAATATTTTAAAAGATGGAATTTCTTTTACATTTAAGCATTTTTCTAAAGAAAGATTTAAGAAAACATTTTATTAACTGTAAAACAGCTGAGAAGTGGAGAAGATTTTTAACATATCCAAATTTTCTTTTCTAAAAGGGGAAAATTAGGCTGAGTGGTACTTCAATGTAAAAATGGATAATTTCATCAAAAAATATTCCCCCCAAAGTGGAAATAACTCATCCTTCATTATACAGCCAGATAGTTACCCGCTCATCTAACCTAAACATTTACAGTAACTGATTTATCCACCGTTGAAAATCAAATCTATCGCAGTGCAGATAATTTCTCTACATTGGGAAAATGAATAAATTAAAAGTGTGCTCCAGCAATTTACTCCTCCTAAGCAGAGATGCTGCAAGCTCCGTGGAAGATGTCAAAACCTGCTGATACCTCACAGAGTCAGCTCCAAGTTTGTGTGTCCCCGTCCACTCTACCTTTCCATCAGGCAGTACACGTGAAAATAGAAAAGCAGCTCTCTAATTAATCAAAGTCAGATGTGCCTGAACGCCTGGAGTTGCTGCTGATCCTTGTCCCAGCTTCTCCCATGTTCTCGCTCTATGTTTTTACCTTGAAAACTTCTGCTCTGAGCTGGGAATGCCTGAAGGGCTTGCACGGTAAGTCAATGTGAAATTATCTCAGCAGGAAGAAGTTGCTTTTCAGCTTAAATGATTTAAGGCAGCAATTTTTCACACTCTCAAACTCTGACAAACGCCCAGATTGCCTCTCATGTCTGACTTCAAAATATTCAAAGAAAAGCTATTTTTATTAAAAACACTCTAGAGAAAATTGTATGTCACTTGTTCTCTGATATAACTTCATTTCTCCTGACAGTGACAATTTTCACCTCGGTACAATTTCTTTATTTTTTCCAAAGCTAATTCTGCTTAATATTAGTATTTATACAAACTCGTATCAACTTGTCTCTGTGAAATATTCAAGGGTGTCAGGTAAATGTTGCTCACTGTCATTCATCTTCTTTGGGTTTTCGGAATGATCAATAGATTGAAAACTACACTTAGTTACTTTGGCTATTATTGTCTTATTTGTAAGGGAGAACTTAACAGTGGTTAAAACCCTGCATTTGACAAACCTGTGTCTGCAAACGGCAAGGCTTTCCCAACTCGGTGGCACGCGTCTGTTGCCAAAGTTAATAAAAGTTTCCTGTTAATAAATCTATTTCTTCTATGCCTTTAAGTAAAGCAGGTAATAGAGCACATGCTTTGTCTTATGCTGCTTACATGTTAATAAGATTACAGTGGATGTCATATTGCACCAGAACATCACATTGGCTTTATTATGAATGCTAGCAGTGCAGAAACATCACATCATAATCACTTCAAAAAAGAAATACATTCTGCATATTTTCATGTGTGTTTATAATTCCACTAAAACCTCAGCAGAATCAAACTCAGAAAGGACAAGGATGACAGAAGGTTTAATGTTCCAGAGGCAACGGAAATCTTCACGCCCTGATATATTGCAGGATGGTTAATATGTATAAGGTTACTTGTGGCCTGTGACCTCAAAGCATATCTTCTGGCCTTATCACGTTTCCATGAGAAAAAGTAACCGCCAGCACGTGAATTTCCCACAAATAACGGGGAATTTTCTTAAAGGGTTAATTTTTATTTATTTTTTTTAGACTGGGAAAGACTGAAGTTCAGTGTCTACAGACTTCATGTGGGCGATAACCATTTATATCACCCAGGCACGGCCCTGACTGAGGAAACACCTTTTGAAAGCTATCTTTCAGTTGTCCAACAGCTGTACCTTTTATATTCTGTTAAAGGATTTATTTCTAAATACAACCACATAATTTTCATTTTACATTTATATCTGTTAGAAAGAAATGGAGGAAAAAATTATCTTGCAGCCTTCTTGCACGCAGTGCTGGGGTCAGGTCAAGGGAAGTACGTCAGACACAGCAGAGAAGTGTGTTTCAGAAATTTCAATGGTACAACATGACATACACGGCTTCGACACTGACACCTCTGTCATCTCCTCCTGTCTTTAGCTTGCAATGTGTTTTCTTCTTGGAAATCACAACTACTTCTGTTTTGTCTAGCTTCTTTGGGTTTTATTTACTATAGGTACATTTTACTAAGAAGAAAAATGATTTAAGTTTTGGGATGTACTTAAACATAGCAATCTGTATAATCCTTGATGTTGAAAGGATTTTTAAGATAAGTGATGGATACGTGATGAAATATGTGAAGAGCTGGTAATATAACATAAACTATTGTTGAAAAGGCAAAATTTATGGTGATACAATTTTTCATTAAAATATTACACCAACTCCCCCCCACATACATGATTACCTCTGTAAAGAGTTTAAACAGCTGGTTCAAATTTGACATTTTTTAAAATAGGAATTTTTAACAAAAAGTTGCCTACTAATACAGTATTTCTTTGACATTCTCAAAAGAAGCTACAGTATAAGAGTTGAAGAATTTTGCTTCTAATAAAAGCATAAATATTAATAAATACAAAATATGCCATATCTATAATTGGTCAGTAAAATGATTCATTTGTATTTTTCAAAATATCAAAAAAGTCCTAAGAAAGGGAGATTTGCTTTCTGACTAAAATGCTTACAACCTTATGTTATTGTATATTTTAACTGTTATGAGAAAATAGTGATTGTTTATCTGAATAAAGTATCTTAGATGTGTATCAGTGACAGTGTTACTGACCTAAAGAAATACTTTAAACTTAAGATCTCAGCAAAATTTCAAAATGATGCTATGCCTTAGTGCTGTTATTCAGAAAATCGCATTGTTTCAGAAAAGCACCATAACTTGCTAATTTAAGATCCTATAAAAATACGATCGCTAACTGCTCATGAAATCAATTTTTACTCTCTATGGAGATATACAGAAATGATAGTAAATTATATAAAACACACAACCAATAGGAGATGATATTTGTAATTGTTATTCATTTATATGTTATCTAACATGATAGTGGTTATTTTACCCAAATCATTCAGTAAGTTACAGTTAATATTCTTCGTTTCAATCCTTTCAAAAATAAAATAGTAGTTTATCAAGCAATTTGTTTTTATTTCTTTATTAGTGTTTTAAGTGCACTGCATCTGATAATTATGAAATATGAAGAACATACATTATTTTAGTAATGACCTGAAATTGAGATTCACACACACACCACACACACGTGTACTCCTTGTATTGAAATAAGAAAACACTCAGCAATACCACTTTTAGCAATCCCTGGAGTCTACCTTTGTCACTGAGCCTAGTCTAAACACTTTAATACACACACACATGAAGTTTATCTGGACTTTTTCAATGTGATCCGTGCCAAGAAATCATGGAAAGTGATAAAAGCTGGAAGAGAGAGTGTGCATTAGTGAGTATTTATATTGGCAGGACCTGAAAATTTCATAAAAGTAAAGCAAGCCCAGAGGTTGCTTATTTCTGAAACGAAACCTGCCTCTCTGAATTTCTTTCAGAAAAACACTGCGGCACAAAATGTTGTAAATCAGTATTGATGTCTCTGACAAATTAACTTGAAATGCTGGCAGTGCCAAGATACTGCTTTAAGTTTTCCCTTGTTTACTTTTTCCTAATCACCATAAAAATCCTTACTGAAACAATTATTCCTGAAACAATCAGGACAATAAATCTCTATAAAGGAGAGCATTGATTTAACAACAAAAGTAGATTTATCTCTATTGATCAAGAGGCGTTCAGTGTAATTTTAGTGAAATATACCCACTCTTGTTTCCTAGTAGAAATTTTTCAGTGATGCTGAGAAGGCGGCCTGCAGACCACTGCATAATCTGCATGCTGGGTACTTGCTCTCAGGATCACTGCATTTCCAAAGAAACGTCAACGGAAATCTGAACCAAATATTTGTTTTCTGTTACACAAAATAGCGTTACTACTGCGTGTGACCGCCTTCCTAGCACTCACCTAGGAACCTGATGCCACACTTCCAGTTTCTTGGAAAATAAATCAGGTAAAGAAATTGAGTATCTGTAAAAAGCTACCGTGTTAAAGAAACAAATCGAGTTCAGTTCATGAGAATGGAATTAGCAAGATTAAGAAAGCAATATTTTTAGAGCCATTATTAACACTTGCATTTCTGAAACTTCTTCACAAGCCAGAAGGAAACAATGATTGAAATCAGGTTAAGAAAAATGTAGTTACGCTGCCATGTATAACCTGTAAACCGTGTATACCATTTTGAGGGAAATGTAAAAAGATGAATGCTCTAATAATATCTTAGAAATGGTTTTTGTTGCTGTTTACTTAAATGTATGTGTGAATAAGTCATACTGACTTTCATTGTTTTCAACAGTAGTAAAAATACTGTATCAAACTGTATTTTGCTGATTTAGTCTCAAAATATTTATTGATCTGATATATTGTACATTTTTCTGCTGAAAAGATTTGAAATCTTTTGTAAATAAAGTATCCTTTATGTAGAAAAACAGATGCTTAAGAAATTCTTAGTCACATAAATAGGTTAAAAAAGACTATAGCTAAATAATCACTTGAAAGATATTTCTTCATAAATCTAAACTGACTTTTAATAAACTCATATAACATGTTATTCAGTTGATAATAATTGCCTTTTCTTACTTTTAGATCATAATTTTACTTTAATTAGAAATAATGTGTTTGCTAAATGTATGATGATATACATTTAAGTAAAATATAAAAGATATAAAAGAACAACTCATTTTACTAATTTTGTAATTTGAAGTACAAATTCAGGTAAAGGAAGTCGCTGCTACTATGTATTATTAACAAAGTCTATGCTGGACAGCCAGCTGTTCAAAAACTTCAACTTAAAAAAAAAAAAATATTACCTTAATAATAACTCACTTGCTATCCATGGACAGGTTTAAAGGCACTGATGTTTTATGCAATTGTGAAAAATAGTTTTGATATTAGAAGCTGTTATATTCAGTTCTAATTTTTTAAAAATCTTTGCTGACAACTAAGATTCTAACATCAGAGTAAAAAAGTTTGAGATAGAAGGAAAAAGACCTAATTCCTAACATTAAAATATTCTCCCAGATGTAA
Organism: Heterohyrax brucei; assembly: GCA_028571685.1. Classification (NCBI taxonomy): domain Eukaryota; kingdom Metazoa; phylum Chordata; class Mammalia; order Hyracoidea; family Procaviidae; genus Heterohyrax; species Heterohyrax brucei. The sequence goes on from CM053147.1 coordinate 35,294,709, forward strand.
TAGGTAATCATCATCCTTTTAAAGCCTTCTAACCATTAATTAAAGGAAAATAATTAGAGAATTAAATATGAACAGATACTTTAAGCTTGAAATATAAAAATATTTCTATTCAAAATTGATATTCAAGTCAGTTACCCTAACAAACATAGTTTAAAATTGATCCTATTGGTCTAGTTGTATCTATAATCTGTAATTCTTTGTTCCAAAACTAGTAACACTAACACAGATGTATATTAGTGCTTACTAATAAAATACTGAATGATAACTGCATAAATGGATGAGTAAAACTTTCAGCAATATGCTTTTCAATCAGTTTTACACAGTAGTATGAGTTCATTTTAGGTATTATATGTTTTGTGACTATTTTCCTATTATATGTTTATAATCTTATGAGTTTACAGTATGATAAACACTATTGAATGTAAGTCAATCAGACTTGTATACCTTACAGGTTTATAAAAAAAATTAAAAATATCTAGAACTTTTATAAAAGAGATAATTCTTAAACTGAATTTTAATAAACCAATAAAATGATGTTATTGTTCAATAGGTAATAATTGCCTTTATATAAACTCAAAAATATTGTTTAGAGTGATTAATATACAATGCTCCATTATGCATCTGGGAGTGTTGATGCATAATTTTTAGTTCTAATGTTATTATGTAATTGAGAGAACATGTTCATTTGCTCTAATAACTACTAAGATGCATTTAATAAAATGAAATGTAATAATACTTGTAATTTAATCTATTCATGGAAGTAATTTTAAAAGTCTACCACTCTCCTTAATGTGGATAACATTCATAATTTATAAAGTGTTGTGATGCAGAATTGACAATGCCATTGTTTTTTATACTTTGAGATGATTCTGCAGCTTTCATATTATCTACATACCAACCTCAGGATTATCAAGGGCAAACAAAAGATAATTAACACCAGAAACAGGCAAATGCAGGAGCTACCGACTGAGACTTCTCATTTAATGCAAGACTTCTGAGGACCAGAAAACGAAATAACTATGGAAAAGCTTGTTCTAAAAAAAATGTCAGTATATGCTATTATCTATACTAAGTCTGATGTTTTTCCCAGCTTGTAAAGATAACTTCTCTGACAACACAGTGTCAAAGAGGTGGGGTCATCATCTTTGACAGTTAGCAAAGGTAGTTTATTTTTTAATGGAATGAATGTCAAAGTACATATTTTGTAATTATAGTTTGTTTAATTCCTCTGTAACCATGGATGCATTTATAATGTAAATGCAAGAAATAAACAAGTAAGTAGACTACTGCTATAATAATTTGTATCACATTTTTACATATACAGAGTATAATAAAAATATATATATAAAATTAAAAAGGCTATTTTAATCTTAGTTGCAGTTTATATAATGCCATAGGTAGATATTACAATGTATTTAAATGATGGTTCCAATTCATTAAAATCTTACATTTGTTCATAGGAAATTACATTAGTGGCAGAGGACTAGGCTATGTTAACCTTGGTTATATCACTATCTTACTGGTTAAGTGAAATTATTTATATCCTCCCAACTAAGTGCCCTTTAACTTTTCATAAATCATGACTATTAGTGAGATGCACATATATGGGTATTTTCACTTTACAATACAACACAGGGTAATTATTAAATGTTTCAGAAGCTGAAGTTCTCAAGTAACAATTATAAAATTATGTTTGAAATAAATAAAGTGACACATTTTATAACAAATTCAAAGATTGAAGACATTTTAAATGTTAGGCTTCTCTGCTAATGTATCATGTTATTAAAAATTAGTTTTAACTGAAGCGAGTTAATGGTAAGCTTTGGGCTTTACAATCATAATAGAATCATATTGAAATGTACTTTTATCGCATGGATTTTTATATAACATGGATACAATTTCAGTTTAAAGGCTTCTGGAGATCATTGCACAGGGTAGAGTTCTGCTATGATGCATTTTCTAGTTGTTTTTCCAAATCCCACCATTAAATGGATGTTCCATAGAACCTCTATGTGGACAATGCACTTGAGAATACTTTGTCTCCTTTTTAGTTCATCTTTTAGTTTGTTTTATACTGAAACCCATTACAAACCACTTTCAAATGGGTAAAAAGAGATAAGGTGTCATATTAGATTAATTCAGTTCTATGTATTATCAGGTTCTATCTATTATCTTAGGTTAGACGTCTACCACAAACCAACTGACTATCCAGGGACCAGTATTCTATGTCTAATCCATTGGTGTTGAGTTGATTCCAACTCCTAGTGACCCTATGAGGCAGAGTAGAATTGCCCCATGGGTCTTCCAAGGAGTGGCTGGTGGATTTGAACCACTGACCTTTTGGTTAGCAGTCAGAGCTTGCTGTACCTTTACCAGTCTGTGACCAGGCTGGTATGAATGTACTTGATCACTGCACTTTAAAATATCAAGTTATTATATCAAAGAACATAGAATAAAGGAGAAGTATAAATTGGAAAAGAATCACTTTAGCCACAGCTCCAAATTCTGTTTTTATCAGCTTCTTTCCTCTACAAATATTTTATGCAGGTTTTTGGGTTTTTTCTATGTCTCAGAGTCCTTTCTCTGGACTTCTACTTAGTACAACATATCCTTTCTCACTTTCATTCAATAATTCCCAAGAATCCTCTTCTTGGATGCCGTACTGCCTGAAGCTCTGCTAAAACCTGGACATACTGGATGAGTGCGTCTGAATGTGCCTTCCAAAGAACAAGTGTAAAAATGTTTGCTTTCCCTCCACTTTTCCCACTCTGAAATCAACAGTCTAAGCCAAGAACCTGGGAGTCATCCTAGATTTCTCTTTGTTCTTCCTTTACCCTATCACACCATCCTTCGTCTGTCAGTTTGCTGTAATGTGGTGGCTTACACGTTGCTGTGATGCTGAAAGCTATGCCACTGGTATTTGAAATACCAGCAAGGTCACCCATGGTGAATGGGCAAACTGTGGGAGACTAGGAAGAAATGTCAGGCAATTTACTCTGAAAACTAGCTGATGAAAACCCCGTGAAACACAACAGAATATTTATCCAATATAGTGCTAGAAGATGAGCCCCAAGTCTAGGGTTGTGGCATTAAGGGGCATGATACTATGAATTTGGGTGGTGTGGGTTAATGATAAGGGAGATGGAACTGAGGGAGTTTCAATCTCAATTTCAAGGTATTTCTTTTTCTTCTAATTTTAGATTTTTCTACTCAGCCTCAGCTCTGTCTTTGAGGCTGAAAAGCAACCATAGACACCATGTAAAAGGATGGGCATGGCTGGGTTTCTACAAGACTTTTAATAGACAAGAAAGACAGGAAGATAGAGATGGCTCATGGGCACTAGTTTGCTGACCCATGCTCAAGATTATTCTGAGTAAAATTTCTAAATGGGAAATCAGATGACATTTCTAGCTTATTTATTAATTGCTTTTATAGTCTGCTGGAAAAAAGAAATCAATTCTTTAACAGAAGGTAAAGAAAAACTTACAGTATATTTTTCTGTTTTTCATTACAATTCTCACCCTCCACTTGAATCCACTGCCCTAGAGTCCATTTTACCTCCTGAAAATCTAATGTGTGGCGGAGAACTGCTCCCTGGGGTCTTCTTGGCTGGAATCTGTTACAGAATCAGATCACCGGGCCTTTCTTCTGTGGTGCTACAGGGCAAGTTTGAAACAGCAGCCTTAATGGTAGCAGCAGAGCTAATAAGGATAAGGAATGTGTTTATAATCTTTGCCTCCTCACATCCTAGTTCAGTGCCTGCAAACAGTTTGTTGGATGACAAACATTTGATTGAATAACCAAATGCATAAAAAGATTTTACAGAACACTTGGATTTTAAGAGCTATGTTGATTTTAACTACTCAAATTTATCTATAGGCTACTCTCAACTAAGCGCTATAATCCTACATTAAAACCTACAAAAGTTAAAGATTGAAAAAGGGCATAAAAAAGTGAGGTAAGAGATACTTCATAGGTGGTTTGGTTATGAGTTTTAGTGTAATTTATGCTCCTTCCAAATAAATATTAAGTAGTTACCATGTATGTGTACGTGTGTGTGTGTATATTCAGCAACGAAGCATGGAGCACTTAGAGCAGTTAAGTTTGTGGACTTGATTGTCAAACGTCATGTGTACATATATATGTATGTATATGTATATATATGCATGTACATGTGTATATATATGCGTGTATATGTGTATATATGCACATTAATGACTCTATATGTTTTTTCATTCTCACCACTTTAGAGTTTTCTAAATTGTCCTTTTTCTCACCTTTATACCTTTACTTATCACATGGACAAGAAAAAGGACAATTCAGAAAACTCTAAAGTGATGGGAATGAAAAAAAGTATAGATTCATTAATGTGTATATATACACATATACAAGCATATATATACATGGATATATATATACACATACACATACATACATATATATGTACACACGAGGTCTGACAATCAAGTCCACAAACTTAATTGCTCTAAGTGCTCCATACCTCATTGCTGTGTGTATATATATATATACACACACACATATACATGTACACACATACACACATATATATACACATACATACGTATTTATGCAATGGTATGGTGTCATGTAGTGTGATGTGGTGTGGTATGGCCATTGTGCACAGTGGCAAATTGGCAAGGCCACAAACTTAATTGTATAGTTGTTTGTGAGGGAGTTTTTAATCAGTAAACAAATAACAATATTATATATATATATATATGTATGAGGTCGGACAACTAAGTCTGCAAACTTAATAGCTCTAAGTGCTACGTACTTCATTGTAGAATATCACCATGGTAACTTTAAAGCACCCGCCTTGGGATGCTGTGCACTTACGCCAGTGCCTAGTTCACCACTCAGAGCAATTCTGGAACTCTTTCTGATATGGCCATTGTGCACAGTGTCAAGGAGGCAAGTTCACAAACTTAACTGTTTAGTTGTTTGTGAGGGAGGTTTTAGCCAGTAAGCAAATAACTGTATTGGAACACCCAATTCACGTGATCTGGCCCCCAATGACTTGTTCTTTTACCCGAAGACAAGGCACATTTTGAAACAAAGACATTTCGATGACACTCAGGCAACCAAGGGTAATAGGATGACAGCTCTGATGGCCCTTCCAGAAAAAGAGTTCCAAAATTGCTTTGAAGGGTGGACTAGGCACTGGCATGGCTGCATAGCTTCTCAAGGGGGGTGCTTCAAAGATCATCTCATGATATGCAGCAATAAGGTATGTAGCACCAGTGTTCTAGGGCAAGTTCGTGAACTTCATTGTTAGTCCTTGTGTGTGCGTGTGTGTGTGTATTTACATATACATACATTGCACATATGAACATATCTATGTATATGCTGTACATGTTTATCATGAATGCTTTCTAGTTTTCCCAAAAACTAATAAGGAAATATAATGTTGCACAAAACAGTGTATTACATGACCTTCATCTGAAGGTAAGGTGGTACTTCAGGATTCTTAATGTCACGGTGTTCTGTCATTATGAAGTTAAGTCACAGAATGGTAGGAGTGAGGAAAAAGCCCGATAACTTGGAACTCTGGGTAAACAGTCAGTAACTGACAGCTGACTACCTGAGTGTATTCCCAAAATGGCAACCTCTGTGTTAACTTGTTATAAAATGCTCTTTTTAATAAAAAAGCAAGCATAGTGCTTCCTTTGCATACAATTCTAGAATATGTGAATTAATAATTTACTGATTAAGATCTATGATACGAAGCCCTCGTTAAAGACCATATGTTAAATTGTCAGAAAATCCGTTTGCACTTGAGCAAAACACAAAATTGTTCATTAATATACAAAACATGATATTGTTAATTGATATCCTATTTTAAGTAAATTTCTTATTAGTAATGTGTATGTTTACTTGAAACATTAGATCTGTAGACAGCTTCGTAATTTTGAAGACATAGCTTTAGTTATGTAGCTAGAGCAGAGTTATAGTCCTTTTGGTGATGAATAGTTTATTTAAGATAAATTAATAATCACTGATTTGATTGCTTAAGCATATGCCTGGTTATATCAAGTAAATTGATCTGTTCTTTTAACATTGTATTTAGAAACGTTGGTCTTAGTCAAGGCACAAAACAAAGCGCATAAGTGGTTTAACTATTTCTCCTAAAAGGACTCAGAATTGTACTGACATGACTAATGGAGATACTCCAGGAAAACTAGCACTATAGTCGTCTGGTTTACCTAGGGGAAAAATGTCAAGATAATTTTAATTACATACACATTTTAGTTATCTTTAAAAACCCATTATGGTCATTAAAGATGGCCACATGTTCTTTGAAATACCTCCCATCGAGAGATGGAAGGTAGTCCTCTCTCCTGGAATCTGGGTTGGTCTGTGCCTGCTTCCATCAGCAGAGCACGGCAAAAATGGTGTCTTGCCACTTCGGTGACTGGCCCTTAAAAGGACCGGCAGTTTCCATAGTGAGCTCTTGGAGGCTTGAGCCACCGTGGAAGAGGTTCAACCATCTTAATACATGTAAAAAGAAAGCCAGACTATATAAAACAGAGAGTGGTCCTGCTAAGCTCAACCTTCCACACATTCTCATCAAGGCATCAGACAGGTAAGTGAATCCACGTGGCTAGTGAAGATTGGCTACCCCAAGGCAACCACCAAAGGCTCTCAGGTGATGCCAGTGGAGCAGAGACTTGCCCAGCTGAGTCTTGCCAAAATCTGTGACCATGACTACACAATCAGAAATAAAATAAAACAGTATTTGGGGATAATGTTGCATAGCAATAGATAATTGAGAAGGCACTATACACATCCTAAATAATAAAACCACAATTCTACAAGTTTATTACTAAAATTATTGACTTTAATACTATAAAATGACTTATTCATGCAACGTATATGAGAAGGACCTTTATGATGGATCAAAAAAACAAAAAACCCTAATTGTCTGTTTTAGGGAATCAAAAACTTGGATGACTCAGTTATGTGCATGATCTACATTACCTTATCCAGCTAATTCACGCTTTCATCTGAGATAGAGCAGATACCGTTATTCCCATTTTGCCGTTGTCGTTAGGTGCCATCGAGTCAGTTCCAACTCACAGCAACCCTGTGTACAACAGAATGACACACTGCCCGGTCTTGCACCACGCCCACAACCTTCGGTGTGATGGAGATTCAGACAGTGTTCCATTCCTAGTCATAAGGTTTTCACTGGCTGATTCTTTTCAGAAGTGGACGACTAGGTCATTCTTCCTAGTCAGTCTTAGTCTGGCAGCTCAGCTGAAACCTGTCCACCACTGCTGACCCTACTGGTATCTGAATACCAGTGGCACAGTTCCTAGGATCACAGTAACACAAAAGTCCCCACAGCATGACAAACTGACAGACACATGGGGGATTCTCCCTATAGATATGGGAAATTTGGGACTTGTAGTGAGTGCCGCCTTCCTCAGACTACCCAGCCACAAAGTGGGCCAATCGGTACCAGAATCCTGACTTTCAGAATCCATATTCAATTCTCTCTTAGCCACTTCTACACCGTATCTTGTATCAAACAGCCTGAACATAAATGTTCTAGGCCAGCATTTTTGAGGAGATACAACAATTTCCTTTATTAGTAAGATCACAAGATTCTCTCAATGGAAATTCTCAGGTGAGCCATAGATAAAGTTATTTAATATTTTTCTAGTACAGTATAGGAGCCCTGGTGGTGTAATGGTTAAGGATGATGGCTACTAACCAAAAGGTTGACAGTTTGAATTGATCAGCTGCTTCTTGGAAATCCTGTGGTAGCCCTTCTTGGTCCTATAGGGTTGCTTTGAGTTGGAATCGGCTATGGAAATGGGTTTGTTTGGTTGGTTGGCTGGTTAGTACCATACAGTAGCTGTGGAAGGTGGAAAGGGGCCCAAGATGGCGCCTGGGCCCTTTGACAAAGCCGGACCACACCCTTGTTTACCAGACCTAGGGCTTTCATGGCGCATGCCTGTGGGCAGTGGCCTCCCGCTAGCCTACTGTGGGCCTCCTTCTTGGGAGAGCGTGGCACATGAGGATTGGAGGAATCTAGGGTATAAATTGAGCAAGCAACCTGCAAGGCTCGGCTCGGACCAGCTTGTGGAGAAGCAAGAGAGAGGAGAGAATAAAGTAAGCACCGGGGACCAGCAAGAGAGAGGAGAGAATAAAGTAAGCAAAGAGGAGAGAATAAAGTAAGCAACCGGCAAGGCGGCTCGAATCTGTGTGTCCTGTCTTCTTTCCGCCGGCGGACAGTTAGGCAGCGACAAGTAGCAGTCATTATTGGGGTGATTCCAGCTCATGGTGATCCAATGCACATCAGAGTAAAATTGTGCTTTTCAGCCACTATAAATCACCAGGCCTTTCATCTCAGACTCCTCTGGGTGGACTCAAACTTCCCACCTTTTAGTTAGTAGCCAGCATTTAACCATTTGCACCACCCAGGGAACAAATATTACTCTAATACTGATCTATTAACATGCATGAAGATTCTAAGACTATGATTATTAGAGATTTAGAAATAATGACTGTGTTTGTAAACAAAGTAAATATTTCTATGTTTACTGGCAAAAAATTTCAGGATGAAATAAATCAGAGCTAATTTTCTCCACTAACCATAGTGAAGTAATGATTAAGCGTATGGCTTCTAACCCAAAGAATGGCAGTTTGAATCCACCTGGTGCTCCTTGGAAACTCTATGGGGCAGCTCTGCTGTGTCCTATCCATGGAGTCACTCTGAGTCAGAATAAATTCAACGGCAATGGGTATTGTTTGATTTGGCAAATTTCTTTAAAACACTACTATACTCTCTGGACTATACCTGTAGGCATAAAAAAATCAGTTTACATGTGAATTATTTACCTACTGAAACAGGTTAAGTGTTACATATCTAAAAGGTAAATTCCTATCATCACTTTGCTCCTTAAATTCTTTTCATTTTTTTCCTTTACAAGTTAATCCTAAGATCCCTAATTATTTCCACTGTACCAATATTTTTAGAAAATTATATTCCTTCTCATTGTGCACATTCCTTAAATATCAGTAAATTATCATCTCTATCTTTAAGCACCTTTCCTCCATGTTCTACCAAGTGAGATTCTGTAAGCTTTTTACATTAATTACTGTCACCTTTCCACTTAATTGTTTTGGAAACTTTCTGTAATTTGCCTTCCCCAATCAGGATACCTACAACTGAACATGCTATTCAGAGAGTATTTTCATCGTAGCCTTTTTCATCTCTTTAAATATTAATCACAAGAGTATTTACCCCTTTTAGTGTTTTCATTTTCAATTATATCCTAGCTAAGATCTATTCAAAATAATTTAAATATCTTAGCTGAAATACAGTTGTACAATACGATATTAATTCTCTGAGTGATAAATCTTGTGTTGTGCTAAAACAGCAAAGTGAATGTTTGTGTAACAAAGTGTTGGAAAGATTTCTAAGACAGCTGAGAAATATTTTGCCTGAAGTTTTCTGAAACAAAAATTTATGAATTGCTGGACAGAGGATTACATATCAGGGCACTGGACTGTTTCACCCCGGGTTAGTTATTTTGTATTTAAACATTTCCAGGAGGGCTGATTGTCTAAGGACAATTGCTTATGTGTTTCCAGAGAGCATATGTATTTTAAAGGAATTTAAAGTTAGATCTGTCTTACACATATGAATGCATTTGTGATCGTGTTCTTTCCTCTTCATGAGACAGTAAAAAGTGACATTACTGCCGTAATTCTGCATCAGATTACAAGAGCAAGTCTTAATGCAACTTTGCAACTAATAATGAAGAGAAAAATAGTTTAGCCATCTTTCCATAAAAGTTTGCACCTATATACTTCCTCATTTTGCTACTGTAAAGCTGTTTCTTTAAGAACACAAAGAGTGGAATCCTGTTACATATTTTAAATACGTTTAGAAGATGTACAGAATCTTATTAGTGGTAGGCTTAATAGCTGGACATGTCATTTTTCTGGAAAATATTCTGCCTCTATCAACTATTTTTTGAAGACAGTTTTGGTTTTGGGAAAGTGGTTAATGTTTTATGTTGTCTTTAATGATATTTATTTTGATAAACACAGTTAATAGGAAAAAATACTGAACAGTATATGTCAGATAAGAAGTCTTTGTAAAACTATGATGACATGCCAGAAAAATCGAAAGCAGTGTTTATTGGATCATAAGCAAATTAATGAGGCTATTATACGCTTTTTTCTTTCTTTGATTCACTGATTATGGATGTGTGTGAAGAGGAACAGCAGTTCATGGTGAACTGCAAGTCCAAGTTTGTCAGTCTTGGCCCACATCAAACTCATCAATACTTGCATTAATCAGCATATAAATAGATTGTGTGTAGGAAATCAAAAGAATAAAGAACAAAAAAAGGGGGGGGGATAAATTTCATGAAAATAGTGATTTGGAGAAAAAAAAAGCTAATACTTATTAAGTGCCTGTAACTGACTAAGCACCAAGTACTCTCTGTAAATGAATTCATTTAATCCTTACAACTCTGTTATCTTCTTATTTTACATCTGAAGAAGCTGAGGTCTATCAGATAGCACTAACTGGGCAGAACTGGTAATTGAACCCAGGCAGTTTGATCCCAGACTCTGCAGTCTAATTATTTCATTGATTCTCAGATTTGAGAGTGCATCATAGTCAGCTGGAGCTTGTTGGAATACAGATTTCTAGGCCCTATCCTCTGACCAGAAACTTGGGTGGTATAGTGGTTAAGTGCTACAGCTGCTAACCAAAAGGTCAGCGTTTCAACTCTACTAGGTGCTCCTTGGAAACTCTATGAGGTAGTTCTACTCTGTCTATAGGGTTGCTATGAGTCGGAATTGACTCAATAGCAGTGGGTTTTTGTTTGTTTGCTTTGTTTTTAATCCTCTGACTTTCTGATTCAGTAACTCCTAGGTTGGAGCCTAAGTTTGCTTTTCTAACAAGTCCTGAATAATGGTACTGTTCCTGGTGCAAGGACCACACTTAGAGAACCATTGCATCATACTATATTGCCTTCTAGGAATTATTCTTGATAAGTCTGTTAAAATACAGTTTTAGGTTCTGTAAAATTTTGTTTTATAGAATTTCAATAAATATTTGCCTTGATTAAAGCAAATAGTGGATCAATTTACAATAATAATCAGCAGTAAAAATTAAGTATTAAAAAAATGCCAAGCCAAAGCCAAGTGCCGTCGAAAATAAGCATGCATAAATTCATTCAGTAATTGTTTAACTATTGGTTGTGGGTTTAAGGCCTTGAAATATAATAATAGAGAATATATTGACTTTGCTCGCAAGAACTTCACGCTAAAATCCAAAAAATCCACTGCCGTTGAGCCAATCCCAACTCATAGGAACCTTATAGGACAGAAGAACTGCGTCATCGAGTTTCCAAGGAGCATCTAGTGGATTCAAACTGCCAACCTTTTGTTTAGCAGACATAGCTCTTAACCACTATTCCACCAGGGTTTCCAAAGTTCACACTAAGAAAGACATAAGACTCAAACTAAACCCACTGCAGTCCAAATCTCATTGACCCTGTAGGACAGAGCAGATTTCCGTGACAGGGTTTCTGAGGAGCAGCCAGTAGAGCTCCCAAGCTGCTAATTACTGTACCGCTAGGGCTCCCAGAAAGACATGTCAATCGAGAATTCAGCTCTAGTGTGATGAGCATTACTATGGATGGGACACGAGTGGAGAAGGCATAGAAAAAATCAGAAAAAGGTTCACAGAGGAACTGTGGGTCCATAAGCACTATAGATAATGCTTATCATTGTCAGGCATTGTTTTATATGCTTTACATTTCTGAGTGTTTTAAGATGTGGATTAAGTACCTTTAACACCAATATACAGGTTCTAACAAACAGTGCAGATGCAGAACTATGGAGGTGAGAAAGGGCATATAGAATTCTGGAAGTTACTATTTGATAAAACTTGGGATTAGTGACACATTTGTGGTGGACTGAGCAAAAAACTCACAGGGTCACTATGAGTCAGAATCAACTTGAAGGCAACAGGTTCAGTTCTATGAAACAAAAAGAAGTTTAACATGACAATGTTAAACTGGGGTTTGGCTAAGAAGCTACCAAAAGATTTTTAAAAAAGCAATTTCCAGAAAGACAACGCTGGCAAATACAATTTGAAGGACAGTTTAGAGCAAGGGACCTTAGAGGCAAGAAGGCCACTCCAGGCAGGAAATAGTGAGCCTTAGTGAAGATACACAAGGGTACCAGTGTTTAAGTATTTGGCTGCCAACCAATAGACGGCAGTTTGAGTCTACCAGCTGTTCCTTGGAAACCTCACGGAGCAATTCTACTCTGTCCTGCAGGGCCACTATGAGTCTGAACCAACTTCACACCAGCGAGTGGGTTTTTGGTTTATTTGTTGAAGATAAGGATCCCTGGAGGTGTAGTGGTTAAAGCACTTGGCTGCTAACCCAAAATCAGCAGTTTCCACTAGCCAACAGCTCTTCTGGGGAAAGAAGTGGTAATCTGCTTCTGTAAGGATTCACAGCCTTGTTTGGGAACAGTTCTACTCTGTTCCTTATGGTCTCTATGAGATGGAATCAACTGGACCTAGCAGTGGGTTTGCTTTCTGCGGGAGTTACAAGAATTGATACAGGTTGAATCCCAAACCAACTCCCTGCCAACAGGTGAACAGAAAATTAGATAAAACACGCTTGTATGTTATTCGTGTTGTTGCTTGTTGCTGTCGAGTCGGTCCCCACCATGTCCCTATGTGCACAGTAGAATGGCTCAATAGGCCTTTCAAGGCTGTGACCCTTTGGGAAGCAAACAGCCAGTTCTATACGCCAAAGGAAACCCTGGTGGCATAGTGGTTAAGTGCTATGTCTGCTAACAAAGAGTCAGCAGTTCAAATCCAAATCCATCAGGTGCTTCTTGGAAATTCTACGGAGCAGTTCTGCTCTGTCCTATGCAGTTGCTATGAGTCGGAACTGACTTGATGACAATGACTTATATTCCAAGACTCCTCTGGGGGGTATGAACCCCCAGCCTTTTGGCTGGCGGTCAAGAGCTTAACTGTCTGTGCTGCTCCTGAAAACAAACCTGTTGCCACTGAGTAGATTCCAACTCATAGCTGCCCAGGGACTCCAGAGGTTGGTTAGTCAGAAATGTTAAAATAAACTTTAATTTGTTCATACAACACCACAGTTATATAAACCCACTGCCTTTGAGTCAATTCCAACTCATAGTGACCCTGCAGACAGTGCTTCTCATTGCCAGGTATCGTTTTATACACTTTGCGTGTCTTAACTCAATCCTCACAAGACGGGGCAGTTCTATTCTGAGCTCTAGGGTGGCTGTGAGTCAGACCCGACTCGATGGCAGTGGGCGGGTTAATCCTCCCAAGATGCCCCCGACACTACTGTGGTTGCTGTTGCCATTGAATTGGTTATAATCCATGACGCCCTTATGAGTAACAGGATGAAACGCTGCCTGGTGCTGCCCTGTGTTTCGCATCGTTGGTATTTGTGAGTCCATTGTTGTGGCTATTGTGTCAGTCCATCTCGCTGAAGGCTTTCCTTGCTTTTGTTCACCTTCTCTTTTACCAAGCATGACATCTTTTCTAGTAACTGGTCTTTGCTGGTGACATGTCCAAAGAAAGTGAGTCAAAGTTTCGCCAGTCTTCACTTCTAAGGAGCAATCTAGTTGTACATCTTTTAATATTGACTTGTCTGTCCTTTTGGTACTCCGCAGTATATTCAATATTACAGCATTGTAAGAGGTAGGTACCATTATTTTTGCTACATTAGAGATGAAGCAACTGAAATACAAAGAAGCTAGGTCATTTACGCAAGGTTCTTGTCAGTGGTAGAATCGGGATTTGAACTCAGGCATTCTGGCTCCAGAGCCCTCCTTCATACCCATCCCTGGGGATGGACTAGATAGGAAAAGTAAGGAAAGTAAAGGCAGTATTTCAAGTGTTTTCCACACCAAACACACATTTAGCCTAGTAAATACATATGTAGCATTTTGTGGTGATAGCCTGGCCAACTAATCCATTCAAGTGATGATATAGCAGAATTAATATGAGACCAGACATTCTCTCAGCAGGCCTCCTTTATTATGACTCTCTAAGGCTGCAGTGAGCAGAGTGCCTATCCTAGGGTGTGATCAATGAGACAGATATCTTCTCTAATGTCCTTATCATGCTGGGATGGGGACTACAAATCTCCCTCCATCTATAATGCCAAGATTATGGCTCTTACAAGTGCTAAATTAACTCTTTCATTCCCAGCACTGCTTCAAATTTCATTCAGTCAATATTTATCAAGGCATTGCATTTATTCGACATTTTTCTAGATGATTCCAAAACTACCTCAAAGATCAGTTTCCCTCAAGTTTATTCCAACTCATGGTGACTCCATGTGTTTCAAAGTAGAATTGCATTCTATAGGTTTTCAATGGCTGTGACCTGTCAGAAACAGATGGTCAGGCATTTCTTCTGTGATATCTCTGCCAACCTTTTGATTAGCGCTATATAGGGACTCC